>CM053033.1:135544582-135623133 GCA_028564925.1 Lithobates sylvaticus
CGTGCAATGAGGCTTTTACAGCGTCCTGGAGGAATTTTGGCCCACTCATCTTTGCAGAATTGTCCTAATTCAGTTACATTAGAGGGTTTTCGAGCATGAATGGCCTTTTTAAGGTCATACCACAACATCTCAATAGGATTCAGGTCAGGACTTTGGCTAGGCCACTCCAAAGTCTTCATTTTGTTTTTCTTCAGCCATTCGCTGGTGGACTTGCTGGTGTGTTTAGGATCATTGTCCTGCTGCAGAACCCAAGTTTGTTTCAGCTTGAGTACACGAACAGATGGTCGGACATTCTCCTTCAGGATCTCTTGGTAGACAGCAGAATTCATAGTTCCTTTTATCACGGCAAGTCTTCCAGGTCCTGAAGCAGCAAAACAGCCCCAGACCATCACACTACCACCACCATATTTTACTGTTGGTATAATGTTCTTTTTCTGAAATGCAGTGTTCCTTCTACGCCAGATATACTTGGACACACACCTTCCAAAGAGTTCCACTTTTGTCTCATCGGTTCACAGAATGTTGTCCCAAAAGTCTTGGGGATCATCAAGATGTGTTGTGGAGAAATTGAGACGAACTTTGATGTTCTTTTTGCTCAGCAGTGGTTTTCTCCTTGGAACTCTGCCATGCAGGCCATTTTTGCCCAGTCTTTTCCTGATGGTGGAGGCATGAACGCTGACCTTAACTGAGGCAAGTGAGGCCTGCAGTTCCTTGGACGTTGTTGTGGGGTCTTTTGTGACCTCTTGGATGAGTCGTCGCTGCGCTCTTGGGGTAATTTTGGGCGGCCGGCCACTCCTGGGAAGGTTCACCACTGTTCCATGTCTTCGCCATTTGTGGATAATGGCTCTCACTGTGGTTCGCTGGATTCCCAAAGCTTTGGAAATGGCTTTATAACCCTTTCCAGACTGATAGATCTCAATTACTTTCTTTCTCAATTGTTCCTGAATTTCTTTGGGTCTCGGCATGATGTGTAGCTTTTAAGGATCTTCTGGTGGACCTTACTGTGTCAAGCAGCTCCTATTTAAGTGATGCCTTGATTGTGAACAGGTGTGGCAATAATCAGGCCTGGGTGTGGCTAGAGAAATTGAACTCAGGTGTGGACAACCACAGTTATAGTATGTTTTAACAAGGGGGGCAATCACTTTTTCACACAGGGCCATGATGGTTTGGATTTTTTTTCACCTTTAATAATAAACACCTTCATTTACAAATTGCATTTTGTGTTTACTTGTGTTGTCCTTGACTATTGTTTAAATTGGTTTGATGTTCCGAAACACTTAAGTGTGACAAACATGCAAAGGAACAGGAAATGAGGAAGGGGGCAAACACTTTTTCACACCACTGTACGTCCCTAATCACCGCCAAACTTTTTTATTTTTTTTACATACTGATCACTACCACATCTGTCATATTGACCCTAATCACTACTATCCTAGTTACAGTGTCCCTGATTATTGCCACACTATTCACAGTGTCTCTGATCACTGCCATACCAGTTACAATGTCCCTGATCACCAGTTAGTGTCCCTATTAACTAGACATGTGTAATTCGTTAAAATTCGTTATATTCGTTATCATACGAATGAACGAACGATACACTAAAAATTTTAACGAATAACGAATGTTCGAATCGAACGAATCCGAAAAACAACAAAAATCCGAATTGACCAAATTAGAAACAACGAGACTACAAAAGAATAAAATCCGAACAACGCAAATCAAAATGAACGAAAAAATTCGTACATTCGTAACTTTTTTTTTTGCTGAATTGGTAATTTTCTGTGTCCCTTACAATGGCGCTGCTTAACGTGCTTCGAATGGATTGAACGAAAAAATTCATACATTCGTAACTTTTTTTTTTTTTTTTTCGATTCATAATTTTCCGTGTCTCTTACAATGGCGCTGCTTAACGTGCTTCGAATGGATTGAATGAAAAAATTTGTACATTCGTAAATTTTTTTTTCGATTCGTAATTTTCCGTGTCTCTTAAAATGTAATAATAGCATACACATTACATAAAATTATGAATTATGCTCAGATTACGAATCTACGAAAACAATGTTACGAAAGTCCGAATAAATCAATCTAACGAAAGTACGAATGTAACTAAATCTACGAAAATACGAATGCGTACGAATTTCGAATAAACGAAAATTAAACTAACGAAAAAACGAATCAACGAAAAAGTAACTCTTATGAAAATACGAATCATTACGAATACGAACACCGACAACTTACGAATTTACGAATCGTTAGGAATCAACGGAAACGAAAGAAAAAAATGAAAATAAAAAAAAATTCTATTGTGCACATGTCTACTATTAACCCTTATACCAGTCATATTGTCCCCAATCACTGCCACACCAGTTATAATGTTCCTGATCACTACACCAGCTGCAGTGTCCTTGATCACTGCAAGGGATGAGCCGAACACCCCCCTGTTTGGTTCGCAACAGAACCTGTGGACAGACCTAAAGTTCGTGTGAACTTTAGAACCCTATTAAAGTCTATGGGACTCGAACGTTCAAAATCAAAAGTGCTAATTTTAAAGGCTTATATGCAAGTTATTGCCATAAAAAGTGCATGTATGAATGCAAAATAAAGTTTTAAAAACTGCCGTTTTTTTGGGAGCAGTGATTTTAATAATGCTTAAAGTGAAACAACAAAAGTGTAATATTCCTTTAAATTTCGTACCTGGGGGTGTGTATAGTATGCCTGTAAAGGGGCGCATGCTTCCCGTGCTTAGAACTATCCCTGCACAAAGTGTCATTTTTGCAGGAAAAAAAGTCTTTTAAAATCACTCGTGGCTATAATGAATTGTCGGCTCCTGTAATACAGAGAACAGTCATTAAAGTCATTGATAAAAAAAAAAAAAAATATGAGTGGGGTTCCCCCCCAAATTCAATTACCAGGCCCTTTAGGTCTGGTATGGATATTAAGGGAAACCCCGGGTCAAATAAAAAAAAAATGATGTGGGGTTCCCCCTAAATATACATACCTGCCCTGTGCTATGGTTTTGCATAGAGCAGCCCTGACCCTCTTCTTTCAGGGTTCCCCGCTGATGATCTTGCCCCCCGCACTCAACGGTGCTCCCAATAGTAAGCCTCTTGTTATGGGGACACTTCAGCAGGCTTGCGCCAAAGCCATGCTATGTGAGTCCATTCACTCCCAGAGCATGGCTAGCCCGGCCCCCACTCTCTCCTCATTGAGCCATTGAGAAGGAGACTCTGGAGAGAGGCTGCTCTCACGCATTACGTTTAATCGAGATGAGGCTCAGGTAAGTATAAGGGGGGGCTGACCCAGAAGGGTTTTTACCTTAATGCAGAGAATGCATTACAGTCAAAAACCTTGAGCCTTTACAAGTAATAACTACTAGGTAACCCGTTTTCATCATACTCTGCACCAAAAGACAACAGTCACTGTTGTCTATCACAGGTGATACAAAGGTACTGCTAACTGTGGTCCCATGGTCTTTCCTTACCTATTGAGTAGTTTGCTCATTTTATTGGATTCAGGTCCATGCTATCATTTGCTGCATAGAATGATTATACATAAAGATGTAAGCTGTCCAAAGTAGAAAATCCACTCTGTTTTTCATGAGAGGGTGAAACATGATCATAGGGCTGAACTTCATATGGGTCAGGGTGTTTGATTCTCTATTAAATGCCAAGGGCATTGCCATTTCTAATAGCAGTAAAAGCACCAAATAAATTAAATTATTGTTAGGGGTTGCTTCTCATGAGATTAAGCTTCCAAAAAATGAATATCAATTTAAATGATCTTTTAGTTGTAGAGAATATTGTTTAAAATGTACAGAATTTATTGTTAAGGATTTATTGTTGTTCAAAGGCTTCATCACTCTTTGTAGTAATACAATGTACCAGTGGCGGCCCGTCAACAGGGGGCGCAGGGGCGCTGCCCTCCCAAAGCTACTTATTAAAAAAAAAATCTAAAAGAAAAAAATAAATAAAAATTATATATATTTTTTAAATTTTTTTTTTTTTTTTTCAAAAGAGGGTTTTTTTTTTTTTTGTTTTCAAAAGATTTTATTAGGATTTTTCAAAAAGTACAGATAAAATCAGCAAAAAGTACAAGTTGAACAATATAACTTTGGTAAAGTACAATACACTGTGTATGAATACTCAACTGTAGAACAAATACAGAGACAGCGTAGCAATAAGATGTGATAACGCGATACTGAAAATGTCGGGAGATGGAAGAGGAGATAGAACACTGGCAGCTGAGTGTGGTACAAGTGTGTTGGCAGGGATAAGCGAAAGTGAAGAATTCACTATCAAGTTACTCAATATATTGGCAAGATAAGGGTTTGTGAAGGGGAGTACGAGAGAGTAGGGAAGAGAAAGGGCAATAGGGGCAACAGCGGGCGAACCTACCCCACTCACCCCGAAAAGGGTACTAACTGTGAGTGGGGGAGGGTCTATACACAACAGAGTGATCGTGATGTATGTGATGCCCCCAACGAGAAGTTAGAGTACCTCAAGGGCAGGAGAGTTGTCAGATGTGATGAGGTAAAGAGAGATCAATCAATAGTAATAGAAATATAGAAATATGTCGGCAGTAGTTGAAAAGTCAGATGGGGTGTACAGAATTATCAGGAAGAGCTAAAGGGGAAGATGTGCGGAAGTGCTTCCAACAAGCCCAGGTACGTTCATGACTTGTAAGAGTGTCTTTGGCCTGGTGTATGAGGCATTCCATCTCTTCCACTTTATCGACCCTACGGATCCATTCGGCGGTTGAGGGAGGTGTGGGACTCTTCCAATGGACCGGGATGCATTGGTTGGCTGCGTTAAGAAGATGTATAGAAAGGGAGTGTTTGTATGCACTTATGGAGGAGGGTGTGTGGTGAAGCAGAAACCTGGCTGGGGTGAAGGGGATGTCATAGGTGGTGATTTGGTGTATGAGTGATCTTACTTCTGTCCAGAAGGTTTGAATGAGTGTGCATTCCCACCAGATGTGTAAGAGGGAACCTGGGGCGGAATTGCAACGCCAGCATAGTGAGGACACATTTGGGTGAAATTTTTGGAGGATCTGAGGCGTCCTGTACCACTTAGAATATAACTTATATCGGTTTTCATGTACAGAGACATTCAGTGAGCCTTTGTGGATATGCGTATATATTTTACCCCAGTCCTGAGGCGTGAGGTCTATTGCAAGGTCAGATTCCCACCGTCGAACTAATGTGTCAGATTTAATGTCATGGTTAGAGAAAAGAAGTGAATAGGTAGAGGAAATTACATGAGTTTGGGGATCCTGTCGGAGACATAGGGATTCAAAAGGTGTGAAGTCGTGGTGCCAAGGTGTGGCAGGGTTGCAAGTTAGGAAGAAGTGTTTGAGTTGTAGGTAAGTAAAGAACGATATGCGGTAATCCGGTAAGGATTGGGTGAGAGAATGGTAAGTTGACAGCTCACCGTTGGTAAAAAAGTTTTGAGCCCTAGGAGTGACGTTGGTGATCAGGGAAGCAGAGCCACGTCTGACAAGACCCACAGGAAAGTCGGGGTTGAGATTCATTGGAGTCATAGGACCCGGGGCATGCAAAATTTTGGAATGTGTATTAGCAAGGCGGGCGTACAGGAGAGTGGAACCGATCAAAGGGTGAGTGAGTAGGTATTTAGGAGCGTGGGAAGTTTGTAACCACGGGAAATGTTGTAACAGGGTGTCAGAGAATGATTGTTCGAGACGGACCCAATCTTTGCTGGTGAAGTGTACATGCCAATCAACAATTCTGGACATGTGACAGGACCATTGGTACTTTTGTAGATCCGGTAAACCCACTCCACCCTGTATTTTGGGCAGTGTTAGTCTATGCCAGTTTATCCTTGGAGATTTGGAATCCCATATTAAGGTTCTACAAATGCGTTTAAAGGAAAGATGAAATGAGGGAGAAAGTTTGATCGGGACGGTCTGTAATAGATAGAGAAGTCTGGGAAGCACATTCATTTTTAGGATAGCAATCCTTCCGAACCAGGAAAAAGTGCCACGGTTCCAGCGTAACAAATCAGATTGGATGGCGGTTAAAACGGGCAGGAAATTAAGAGAGTATAATTCGGTTAGAGTGGTAGGTATCTGGGTACCCAGATATGTAATTGCTGTAGGTTCCCAGAGGAAGGGGAACACAGTTTTACAATGTGCAACCAACCTGGAAGGGAGTGAGATGTTAAGGGCATGGGACTTCTTGAAGTTAATTAGGAGGTTGGATAAATCCTTAAAATGAGAAAAATCTTTAAGTAAGTTGGGTATGGTGATCAAAGGGTTGGACAGGAATAGGAGGATATCATCGGCATACGCCTCCACTTTGTATATCTTATGCTTAACAGATATGCCGACGATATCCGGATTAGCTCTAATTTTACGGAGAAAAGGTTCTAATGTAAGTATGAATAAGAGGGGGGAAAGCGGGCAACCCTGACGAGTACCATTAGATACGGAGAAGGCGTCCGACAGGTGTCCGTTCACTCTAACTCTTGCAGTGGGAGACGAGTATAATGCCATAATCATAGTAATTAGAGATTGCGGTATACCTATAGTACGCAGAGTGGCTTCCATGAAATCGCACGCAACCCTGTCGAATGCCTTCTCCGCATCCAGGGACAAAAAGAATCCTTCGGTAGAAGTGGAGGTCACCCAGTGGTGGATGTTGATAGCTTTTATGGTGTTGTCTCTGGCTTCCCTGCCAGAGACAAATCCCACTTGATCCAGAGCAATCAATTTGGGTAGGAGGGGTTGTAGGCGATTAGCTATAATTTTTGCCTATAACTTAACATCAACATTAAGTAATGAGAGGTTGATAATTGGAGACTAATGTGTCATCTTTATTTGGTTTAGGAATGAGGGTGATGTGGGCTTCCAAAAGGTCTCTGGTGGTCGCAGGATTGGTAGACAACCCGTTAAATGCTTTAACAAAGGGGGGCAGTAGGGATTCCTGAAAGGATTTGAAATAACCAGTGGTGAGACCGTCAGGGCCTGGGCATTTTCCGGGTTTCAATTGTTTCAGAGCAATCGTCGCTTCCTCCAGTGATATCGGGGAATCAAGGCTATCTGCATCGTCAGTGGAGAGGGGGGATGGGGAATATTGTTGCAGAAATTAGTGAATCCGGACAGTTCTGTCCTGTCGGCAGGAAGTCGTCGGGGATTTGGGAAGGTTGTAAAGTTTTGTGAAGTAGTTAACAAATTGTTGGGCAATATCCTCAGTCCTAGTGATATCGGTTCCCCGTTCAGTTTTTAACATGCGAATAGTATTGGCAGCTTTCCTGGTCTGTAATGCTCTGGCCAACATCTTTCCAGATTTATTACTGAATTCATAGAAAACCTTGTGTCAAGGCATATTTTCGTCTCAGTGATTTGTGCAACACTTCTAAGAGGTCGGCTCTAGCTTGAGTAAGTTCAGTTAAAGTGTCGAGTGCTCGCGAGGCTTTGTGCGTCCTCTCCAGAACTCGTATGCGCAGAGCCAGGGAGTCTATGTAAGCTTTACGTTGTTTAGCACGAGCCGATGCTAGAGAGAAATAAGGCGTCCTCTTAGGACACATTTATGTGCGGCCCATATTGTTGCAGGGTCTACGTCAGACGTCGCATTTTCAGTAAAGTATTGAGATATATGAGTGGAGATTTGGAGCAGCGTGTCAGAGAGTAGGGAATCGTCTAGTCGTCAGGTTACGAGGTGGATCGAGTAGAGGGTAAAGAGAGAATTAACGTAATGGGGCTATGGTCCGATATTATCATAGGTTCAATGGTGGCTTTATGGAGGTAAGAAAGACCGGGTTGTGAAAGGAAGAAATAGTCCAGTCTGGAATGTTTGTTGTGCGGGGCTGAAAAGAAGGTAAAGTCTTTGTCTGTGGTATGAAGGGTACGCCAAGCATCGTGTAGTAAAAGATCATGTAATTCCATCTTAATTGCTCTAAGTGCTTTGTAAGGTAGGGAAGAGGTACCATTGGAAGAGTCCAGGGTGGAGTTTAGAGGGACGTTGAAATCACCTCCCACTATAAGGGTACCAGTTTGGAACAGTGTTAACTGTCTTAGAGTGTTTCGGAAGAAAGTTACTTGATAAGAGTTGGGAGCATAAATATTCGCAATAGTAATAGGTTTGTCATGAAGCGTGCCCTTGAGAAAGAGGAATCTCCCTTGTGTGTCAGATTGAGTTGTTATGTCTTGAATCGGGCAATGTTTGGAAATTAGTATTGAAACCCCCTTGGATTTGGCAGTAGGGTTAGAAGCATGAAAAACCAGGGGAAAGTGGTGATTATGCAACTTCGGAATGTTATCGGACCTGAAGTGGGTTTCCTGGATCAGGGCTATATGTGCTTTAGATTTATGTAATGTAGATAGTAAAAGAGAACGCTTTTCAGGAGTATTTAGGCCCTGTATATTAATAGAATAAAGTTTGAGTAGGGCAGGAGGCAATGGGTTCTGGTGTGTGGTGGGGATGGAGGGTATAGAAGCTGCAATTATCAGTGTTCAAAGTGAGCTAGTATGTGGATGAAAAAATTGCAGTACGGGCGCGAAAAACTGCGGCACAGGTAGTAAAAAGTGGAACAACCACCTATAAAACCGATGAGTAGGAGGGTATAACTTGCCCTCTGACCTCTTAAAGAAAAAAAAAAAAAAAAAAAAAACCCTTTCCGTATTTTTTTGTAGAAAAGGTACTAGAGGAAAGCGAGAAAAAAATCGGTATTTGTACAGGATGACAGGAGACAGTCCACCTACAGGTAGGTAAACTTATCACCTGACACCACAGTGTGGAGGTAGGGGCCGATAAGAGGAAGATGGGAACAGGTAGAGTATAAATCAGACAAGGTAACCCTGCTGTCCGACTATATTATCACATTAAGGAGGTAGATAGTAAAGCCTGTGACTGGGGAACAAGTGTAGAAAACCTGCAATCCAATACGTTGGCGAGTGGGGAGGGTGAATGAGAATACAAATACATCTTTCAAGGAAACAGGCTGTGGTAAACAGTTGGTATAACAGACATTAGCAGAGACTACGAACGGGCACATTGTAGATATTCTACGTGGGCGCCGAGAAATATGGGAGCGTGCAAGTAGAATATGACAATTAGACTTATGTCCCATACATTCTAAGTTCCCATGTAAAAACCGTGAATAACATCAGAAGACAACCATGGGAAAATTATAGAAAACATAGGCTGCAAAGAACAACATAACCTGAGAAAACTTGGCCGTAGAAGCATTAGGAGGGTCAGCAGTCCAGCAGAGCTTCAAAGAGAGGATGACGTGAAGTATTCCCTTGAGAGGTCCTCGGATGCAAGGTTTTGAAGAGCAATTACTTGCCAGGTAGGGATACAGTTAGCACCCAGTAAGTTCACATGTATACCCAGGAGTACAAACGAAGGGGCATGCTGGAAGGTACCGCAGGGAGGCGCCGGACCTCTAGTATGCCAGGAGCACAGTCAGTTTGGGAAGACTCCAGGGCTAAGTAGAAGAGGGGTATAGCTGTTGTGTAAGGTGCCGCGGATCAAACAGCCGGTGAGAAGATCAAGGCTTGGCGGCAGCATGTTCCAGGGCAAAAATAGAGGAGTCTTTGCTGCGTGAATATGATCCTAAAATTCCCGTGGGAGACCATGTAGGTAGGGGGAAAACCAGGCTGACTGTATCTAAACCGTTGTGGCAGAGAACGCCAAAAAAAAGACAGTTCCAGGAGTGGCGGTAATAGTCGCGTAGCAGGGAGAAGTTCAGTGCGTGACATCACAGGGGTCAAAGTGAAAGAGACGGCCTCCCTGCCGCTAGGCATCCTGGGGATTGTAGGCAAAACAGGGAGAAGACGTTGTGGCGCCAAAAACACTCTGAGGTGACCGGGAAGGTTGTTAGAAAAGCAAAATAGGCTGTGCCTTGGCGGCTCCTGTGTGCAACAGGCCTGTAAGAAATTAAAAGTAAAGTAAAACTGCTAACAGTCAACACAGTCGATACAGCATTTAACTGATAAAAAGTGAAAGTAAGCCATGTGGACGGCAACCGATTTAGTTGTAAAATTCAATCCTCCGGGTCCTGGTTAATGATCCCTTCTAGCCCTCCTTGAGCCGGGAGGGGAGAAGGGGTTACGGCCAGAGCGAGCAGACCGGGCATCAGAGGCAGCATGCGGGGTCCGGCATCTTGGGCCTCCATCTCCTCTGTTGGCGGTGTATCTCGTCTGATCGCGGAGCGGCGAAAATCCGCATACCAATCTGGGACCTCCGTTAAAGGTATGTCCATAGTGCGGCAGAAGTCCGGGATGTCCTCAGGCACCTTCAGGAGTGCTGTACGCCCGCTGGTGGTGGCTGACTGACAAAATGGGAACTTCCACTTATACGCAATGCCTTTGGAGTGGAGAACATCTAGCAGCGGTCGCAGGTCCCTGCGGTGTTGTAGGGTTATGCCGGATAAGTCTTGGTAAATTTGTACAGGGGTACCATCATGGGTGATTTGGTGCTTCCCCCTGGAGTTCCTGAGGATGTCCTCTTTGATCCTGAAGTCAGGCAGGCAGCACACCACATCGCGCTGTGGGTCCGAGTCTTTACCCCTGGGTCGCAGGGCCCTGTGGATTCTGTCCATAGGAATGGGAGTCGCAGAAGGCCTATTCAGTAAGCCATTAAATAAAGCCGTGACAGCAGGCAGGATTTGAGTGTTATCAATGGCCTCTGGAAGACCTCTCACCCTCAGGTTGTGACGTCTGCCCCTGTTGTCGAGGTCTTCCAGGTCCCGCTGCATGTCCCGGAGCTGGAGGGTGTGAGTATCCACATGGTGTGTAGTTTTTTTCAGTTGATAATGCTGCCGGTCCACGGTGTCCTCAATCGTTAGCACCCTATCGTTGAGGGTACGAATGTCCAGGCGGAGCTCTGAGATGGCCGCCGATAGGGTGTCTTTTATATCCGCAGCGATGGTCCGGAGGTCATTTATATTTAGGTGGGGTTGTGAATTTGGTAACCCGGTGTCAAGATCCGCATTGTCGGAGGGCAAGGGCGGCAGGGGAGAAGGAGATGTGCCGACTGGCGCGGGAGTCTGGGCCTGAGAGACCCCATGAGGCGCGGGCGCCATGTTACCTCTAGGGGAGCGGAACATGTCCGGGATATTACAGGCAGTACCCCCGGGATTTCTACGGGGAGAACGGAATCGCGATGTGGAAGAGTTCCTTGATGCAGTCCCCATCAGTACCGGAGGCTACCAGGTGATTTTACCTCAGCAATTCAGGTGCTAAGTTGTGGGCAGCAGGAGCTCTGGGATTAAGCGTCCATCTTCACTCTAGGTCAGGCCACGCCCCCGCTGCCGCAGCCGGGAGGTGAAATGTGTTCCGGAGGGATTAGTCTGCTCAGAGAGCTCAGCAAAACCGCAGGAGGTGTTTCAAGTTTGAAACACACGCGGTGCCGGCAGGCTGGGTATCCCCGGGGGCTAGATCAGGTACAGGCGCAGTATCCAAAGGCCGTCGTGAAGCAATCCAGGTGGTCTAGGAGCAGCCAGGGGCCCCCGGGGGAGGCAGACGAGCCCGTCTGGAAAGCAGGGATGGAGACTGGCCGCAGAGGAATGGAAAGACCACGCCGGTTAAACCCGGAATCATGTAAGTAATATCAACAAGCAGCTCAGGTCTCCGGAACGCTGCTCGACCGTCCAGCACGTGCCCAATCTTCCTATACCTAGTGCTTCTTGGCGTCACGGGCTGTTAAAGGTGCGTGCGCGCGCGCACCGTGCACTATGCACGCCATCATTCACTCTATCGCGCAATATGTGCATGCGCGGACGGCTCTTTTAATGGGAACCTGCAGAGAAGAATTATTAAGCCAGGCGGGGTCAGAGCAGGAGGAGATGGAGTTAGCCGCAGCAAAGTCATCACAAGGTCAGGTCTCCACCCTACAGGCAAAGGTTATGGAGCCGGCATTGTCATCTTACAGGTGTGAGTGCCGGTGAGTGCAGCAAGCCTAGCTGTCCAAATGGTTCCGGAGGTATCAGGGTGTAGAATTCGATAATAATTGTAGAAAACGATATACACTTACAGCCTATATATATTCATTATGGTATCAATTACTTTGTCTCGTCCCTGACGATTCGTTAGTCTGTTCACAACTATGGAGGTGCATGCTATGTTAGTATCGCAATTAATACATTTGTTATGAAACCCAAAACACACGGCTTTAGAATAATCAAATCTATTTATTATCCATGACAATCAAGAACGCTCAACGTGTATTAAAAGAGGGTTACAAAATTAACATAACAACCGCCTCCCCCCCCCCGGCTCGCGCCCCTCCCCCCCCCCCCCCCCCACCAAAAGAATTAGATGCAATTCTTAAAGAAATAGGAATGATTCCCTGCCATGATTTAAACAGATTTTTAAAATGGTTTTGTGACTTGCAGAATGTCAGAGATATGTACAATCTCAACCCATCTGATTTAGAACGAGTTATGCAACATTCTATAGGAAATAGTCTTTGGGTGAGAATTAAGCAGATCTGTACTCAGCCAATGAGAACAAGGGACATATTGATGGAATTATTATGTGTTTTGTATGGTGTACGTTCTGATGTTACTGTTCATGGGAAGATCAAACAAATGCAAAGTGAATCTCCCTACGAACTGTCAGAAAGGATAAAATCTATTATGGAAATATTGGTCAGTAATAATCTTGCATTTGAGCATGGTGGCTTGTTACATATGAGTATATTTCTACATGCTTTGCATGAAGATATTAGACAAAATATTTTACTAGTTACCCCAAATCCTCATGATTTAAAAGACGTATTGTTGAAAGCAGACAATTTATGGAGAAAGTCAAATGAGCAAGCTGTCAAGATTGATTTAGCCACATTGTTTAGGACAAATACTGAACATAAAGATCAAAAGATAATGTCTTATGATAACAATCAAAGAGGAGACACCAGGTCAAATATAGGTGATATTGATATGAAAAACAGAGCTGACCAAAATCATAATAAAAAGGTATCTAAGGCTTGGATACCGTTTTCTCAGTTAAAACAGAAATATGACCACCTAAAGATTGAGTACGATAAAATGAAAATAGAACATTACACATTGCTGGGACAGCTAAACAGATTACATTATCCAGATCTGTTTTTGAATACAAGTGACATTTCTCTAACAGTGGGGGTGGTTTAGTTTCAACCTGGGGATGTGTAAATAGTCCTTTGTTTTAACTTCAAAGAATGTTTAAGGACCTTGCTAATTAGTTTTGTTGGAGAGTTTTTTTGTCTTTCAGATATATTGGAGATACTGCATGTGAACTGCAAGCTGAAATTTCTGGCTAGTGGGGGAGAAACGCTGAATAAACAATATCATGGACTCTCTCAATATTCATCAAGCAATTGACTTATTTTTTTGACTTTTTGGACTTGGACAATGGACTTTTCCCTATACTTTATTTTTTATTTTTCACCCTTTCCCATTTTTATTCATCAAGCCCTATTTTTTTATTTTTTATTTTTCACCCTTTTCCATTTTTAATTTTTATTTTTTTATTTTATTATGTTTTATTTCTTGAACTTTATCTTAAAACCAGAGCGAAACATTTAAACCGAAAATAATTTTCATGTTACATTACATGTTGCATATTACATATTGCATATTGATCAATATATTTGATATCTAAGGTGAGATGCTGCACAATGGCTTGGCATAGCATAAATTATAGTATGTTGGGTGGTTTTCCTAAATTTATAAGAGGGGTGAGTGAAATTCATCACTCCAGTCATAATTTGAAACTTTGTTGAATCAGTCATTGACAATATGCTAAAGGCTATGACATATATGGATGAAAAAGACCTAACTTTACTGGCAAGATTTTCCACTGCTGCTTTGTCTGGATAGAAGATCTGATAAACGCTGATGTCAAGCTGATTCTATCTGAAAGTGGGGGATTATATATGGATTCTATGGATATATGGATTATAGATTGGTATATAGATTGGTATACCATTCAGGTGGAATTATGGACTGAATGATTCAAGTAACTGCTCTATTATGGAGGCAATGAGGAGTCGGCCTACAGCAAATTACAAAGTACAGCAATAGCAGTTTTTTTCTGCCGTATCCAAACCTTTTGAACTTGAAAGTGAGAGCTGGTACATGGATGGTTCTTCTTACTATAAAGATGGAAGTAGAATTTCGGGATTTGCTGGTGTTTGTGCAAAAGCATCTTTAAAAAAATGAAAACCTTGAGCCTGGAGAGGAGAATCCTGGATTTATGTGGATCGGAGCTCCCAGCACACCAAGCACACCAAGTCTACTTTCAATGAGAGATGTGATGAAGTTGAAGTTGAAAATTGAAGAATGAACTGTGACATCCGCTCGTTTTTGTGCAATATTAAAGATCTTGATGTGATATAATAAGGCCTAACAGCTATATGGGCCAAGGATGTTTACCAAACCCTTTTCAAGTCATGGTCTAAAGCTATATTATCTAATGACTTTTTCATGGGGATATTTTAGAGGCTGGTGAAGAGAGATGTAACCAGTTTCAACTTTATATTTCATATGAGCCATTGTGAAGCATCCAATACCTCAAGTCGGTAATGCTATGTTTGTTGCTTGATTTATGGGTCAGTTCTAGTAGTTAGAACGACCCAAGTGGGGGTATATGTTGTAATGTGTTGGCCGATTTATGTGGGACTCTATGTATTATATATATGTATTGGATATATATATTCCACACACAGTATTAGTGACCAGGCCAGATATAAGTTGACAATGTTATCTGTTACCCTTTGATGTGTAAATCTTATGCAAGTTGTGTGTGTGTGAGGAATAGCCTTTTAACCTAGTATTTATTGATGGTAATTAGACCTTGAGGCCTAACCCGGGGGGGGGGTATTCATGGAAAACATTTGGTTGACCCCCCCCCCCCCCCAGTGTCAGATCAGTATATGAGAAGACAGGCAGGTTGTCAGCTAGTCTAGAGAAAGATGGTCTGAGAGAAGGTTCTGTATCCATGAAGGCATAGGTACAAGAGGAAATATTCGTTGTCATGAACTCTGTTGGATTTTTGTCATCTGTAAGAATGTTCTGTTTTGGAAGCCAATAAAGTGTTTCTCTCTGGGAGAATCGGGTTTTGCTGCGGAGACAATACTTTTACTAATAACTATATTCCATCTACGAGGAACGATTATATTAGATCACTACAGTGGTGGCTGACAGACAAAATGGGAACTTCCACTTATATGCAATGCCTTTGGAGCGGAGAACATCCAGCAGTGGTCGCAGGTCCCTGCGGTGTTGTAGGGTTATGCCGGATAAATCTTGGTAAATTTGTACAGGGGTGCCATCATGGGTTATTTGATGCTTCCCCCTGGAGTTCTTAAGGATGTCCTCTTTGATCCTGAAGTCAGGCAGGCAGAACACCACATCGCGTGGCGGGTCCGAGTCTTTACCCCTGGACCGTAGGGCCCGGTGGATTCTGTCCATAGGAATGGGAGTCAAAGGAGGCCTATTCAGTAGGCTATTAAATATAGCTGTGACAGCGGGCAGGATTTGAGTGTTGTCAATGGCCTCTGGAAGACCTCTCACCCTCAGGTTGTGGCATCTGCCCCTGTTGTCGAGGTCTTCCAGGTGCCACTGCATGTCCTGGAGCTGGAGGGTGTGAGTATCCACATGGTGGGTAGTTTTTTTCAATTGATAATGCTGCCGGTCCACGGTGTCTTCAATCGTTAGCACCCTATCGTTGAGGGTACGAATGTCCAGACGGAGCTCTGAGATGGCCGCCGATAGGGTGTCTTTTATGTCCGCGGCGATGGTCCGGAGGTCATTAATATTTAGGTGGGGTTGTGAATTAGGTAATCCGGTGTCAAAATCCGCATTGTCTGAGGACGAAGGCGGCAGGGGAGAGGGAGATGTGCCGACTGGCGCGGGAGTCTGGGCCTGAGAAACCCCGTGAGGCGCGGGTGCCATGTTACCTCTAGATGAGCGGAACATGTCCGGGATATTACAGGCAGTACCCCCAGGATTTCTGCGGGGAGAATGGGATCGCAATGTGGAGGAGTTCCTTGACGCAGTCCCCATCAGTATCGGAGGCTACCGGGTGATTCTACCTCAGCAATTCAGGTGCTAAGTCGTAAGGCAGCAGGAGCTCTGGGATTAAGCGTCCATCTTCGCTCTAGATCAGGCCACGCCCCCCAGGGTGGGGTTTTTATCGGAACTGCTGTGTCATTGGCTCACATGCTGCCTGTCTCCTTCAGCAAGTGAGGGGAATCACCAGCAGAAAAAAGGTGGCGGGCTCAGGGCAGACAGGGAGCGATAGGTCCGTGCAGAGGCAGCTGTCCATTTGTCACGTACCTGGTGGTTGAGCCCAGTATGCAGGGAGTGGCTCCTCGTATTCCTCTGGCTCAAGAACTCCTGATAGAGCAGACAGGGGCTTGGGAGTGCTAAGGAGCACAAGTGCCTGACAGGTTATGATCCAGACCTCCGATGCGTTGTGAAGAGACCAGTAGCAGATTTAGAGCAGGGACCAGGCAGGAAGCAGGAACAGACTGGGAGCTGGAGACAACATGCAGCAGGGAGGTGTTCTGTAGTTCAGGAGGAACCAACTGGTAGCTGAAGACTGCAGACAGCAGGGAGGTGTTTTGTAGTTCAGGAGGATTAGTCTGCTAGCTGAGATCAGCAAACAGCAGGGAGGTGTTCTGTAGTTCTGAACACAAGCAGGTGCAGGCAGGCTGGGTCATACACAGGCGGGCAGATAAGGTACAGGAGCAGTATCCAAAGCGAAGTCGTGAAGCAAGCCAGGTTGGTATCAGGCAGACAGCAAAGGGACCAAGGGGGAGGCAGAAGAGACGTCAGGACAAGCTGGGATCGGAGACTGGCAGCAAGCAGGAATGGTCAAGAACAAGCCGGTTAACAGGAATCAGGTAAGTAATATAACAAGCAGCTAAGGTCTCAGGAACCGCTGTAGACCGTACAGCAAGGTGACAATCTCCTTTAAATAGTGCTTCTTGGCGTCAAGGGCTGTTACAAGGTGCGTGCGCGCGCGCACCCGTGCACGTATGCACGCCATCATTCACTCTATCGCGCATGTGCATGCGCTGGACGGCTCTTTTAATGGGAACCCTGCCAGAAGAAGAATTATTAAGCCAGGCAGGTGTAAGAGCAGGAGAGATGGAGCTTAGCAGAGCAAGTCCTCACAAAGTGTCCAGGTTCTCCACAATAAAGGCAAAGGTTACTGGTCCGCCGGCATTGTCATTCTTCAGGTGTGAGTGAAGGGCGAAGCAAGCCTAGCTGCATTGGTTCGGAGGTATCAGGGTGTAGAATTCGATAATAATTGTAGAAAACGATATACCACTACAGCCTATATATTATCTCATCTATGTATCAATTACTTTGTCTAGTCCCTGTAGATTAGTTAGTCTGTTAAAACTATGAGTGCATGCTACTGTTAGTATCGCAATAATACATTTAGTTATGAAACCAAACACACGGCTTTAGAATAATCAAATCTCATTTATTTCCCAAGGAAATAAGAAAGCTAACGTGTATTAAAAGGGGGTTACAAAATTACATAACATACAGCAAGACTACAATGCAATGATATACTGTACAGTTACAATACAATACAATGATCTACTTAACACAATCCTCGTAGCTGGTCTCCTGTAGATTAGTTAGTCCCTGTATATTAGTTAGTCTGTTAAAACTATGAGTGCATGCTACTGTTAGTATCGCAATAATACATTTAGTTATGAAACCAAACACACGGCTTTAGAATAATCAAATCTCATTTATTTCCCAAGGAAATAAGAAAGCTAACGTGTATTAAAAGGGGGTTACAAAATTACATAACATACAGCAAGACTACAATGCAATGATATACTGTACAGTTACAATACAATACAATGATCTACTTAACACAATCCTCGTAGCTGGTCTCCTGATGGGAAAAGAGTAATGTCCACATGGTTAGGCCTCAAGATGGCCGCTTAGCAGAGAGACATCCTCATGACATGCTTTCCTCAACAAGCCTAAAGACACAGAGAATGTTTTTCCTGTGTGTGCGACCCTTTCATTCAGACATACATGCCCACTCATAGCCACCCCCATTTGCCCTCCATCCAATAGGCATCGCCGAGAGATAATCCAGGAAGCATGCTGTATTGTCCACTAGGGGCAGCGTATCTATTAGCCTTGAGCCGTCTTCACAGCAGGTGGGCCTGAGCCAAGCCATTGTTCCTATGAGTACAAAGCTTGATATGCTTCATTTCAACTGAGGCAATCTGGCTTATAAAAACATTACATGAGTTCATATTGAATCCAACACAGAGGTAGAGGTTGCTGGAGCTGAGGAGGCAGAGTGAGGAAAACTAGGCACAAGCATCCAGACTGGACAAGAAGGGCTGGAAGAACGCTCAGACCTTCGTTCTCTTAGCCATCTGTCAATTTGAATGGACAAGTTAATGAGGGCATCTAAAGTCTCTGGGATGCCCACTCCGGCTAGCTTGTCCTTTAATGGTTCAGAAAGGCCCATACGAAACTGGTAACGCAGGGCGGCGTCGTTCCAGTTTGTGACGGAACTCCAACTCCTAAACTCAGATACATAGTCTTCCGCTGGTCTACGGTCTTGCTGTAAGGTATGCAGAGCTGTTCCGCAGTGGCGGGTCCTCATAAAGCTGAGACATGGCTTGGAAGAAGGTGCTCAAGTTGTTGAGAGAGGCATCCTTCTGCTCCAGAAGATGGTGGGCCCATGACTGAGGTTCTCCTAACAGCAGGGAGATGACAAAGCCCACTTTGGTGGATTCAAGAGAAAAAGTGATTGGCTGCAGGGCGAAGAAATGTTCACAGACATTACGGAATGCTCTAAATTTACTATGATTCCCAGAGATTCTTTCAGGTGTGGGGACCTTGGGTTCAGGCAGCAACATCACCACTGAGGGTGCAGCAGAAGTTCCTGATGAGGAGGGTGCAGAGGCAGATAGAACCTGAACGGCAAAGTTCGTCCATAGGAAAAGCTCCCTGCATGGGCTCAGACATGGAACTGTCACGTACCTGGTGGTTGAGCCCAGTATGCAAGGAAAGGCTCCTCGTATTCCTCTGGCTCGAGAACCCCTGATAGAGTGGACAGGGGCTCGGGAGTGCAAAGGGGCACAAGTGCCTGACAGGTTAGCTAATGCAGGGGCTGATCCTGACCTCCGATGCATTGTGAAGAGACCAGTAGCAGACTTAGAGCAGGGACCAGGCAGGAAGCAGGAACAGACTGGGAGCTGGAGACAACACGCAGCAGGGGGGTGTTCTGTAGTTCAGGAAGAACCGACTGGTAGCTGAAGACTGCAGACAGCAGGGAGGTGTTCTGTAGTTCAGGAGAATCAGACTGGTAGCTGAGATCAGCAAACATCAGGGAGGTATTCTGTAGTTCGGGACACAAGCAGGTGCAGGCATGCTGGGTCATACACAGGTGGACAGATAAGGTACAGGAGCAGTAGCCAAAGTCATGGCGCAAGCTGGGTCGGTATCAGGCAGACAGCAAAGGGACCAAGGGAGAGGCAGAAGAGACGTCAGGACCAGCTGGCATGGTCAAGAACAAGCCGGGTAACAGGAATCAGGTAATATAACAAGCAGCAAGGGTCTCAGGAACCGCTGTAGACCGAACAGCAAGGCAGCAAGGTGACATTCTCCTTTAAATAGTGCGCTGGACGGCTCTTTTAATGGGAACCCTGTGCACAGGTAATCTGCCATTCTGATTGCTGAAACGTCTTCCTTGACACCATTAATTTCCCTGTGACACAGACTCGGCATCCAGCAGTGCACACAGAGGGATCACACAGAAATCTCCAGGTACAGTACATGCCAGGACTGGAGAGGGGCTATTATCACTGTGTCCTGAGTGACTCCACAGCAGCACTTTTAATCTCCAACTTTACTTTCCCTCTCTCTTCTCTATCACACTGATCCCCCGTCCCCCTCCTTCACTATCTCCTGTTTGCATAGATCTTTAATGCTCTCATCCTGCAGCCTCCAGTCTCAAATTTGACCATTCAAATCACTGACTGCCACCCTTTCCTTCCCAGATTACTTTATATCTCTTTTACCTGTTCAGCAGCTCAGTACATTCTCTGCACTCATTTAAGGTGGCCGTAGTAGGAATGAAATTAAAAAGGAATCATCTATTCCATGGCCACCTTAAATGAGTGCAGAGAATGTACTGAGCTACTTAACAGTTTGTAAGGCCCCTTTCAGACTGAGGCGCTTTGCAGGCGCTAAAGTGCTAAAAATAGCGCCTGCAAAGAGCCCTGAAAGAGCCGCTCAATGCACTCCAGTGTGAAAGCTCTGAGGGCTTTCAAACTGGAGCGGTGCACTTGCAGGACGCTCAAAAAAGTCGTGCAAGATGCATCTTTGGAGCGCTATAGGATCGGTGTATTTACTGCTCCTAAAACGCCCCTTCCCATTGAAAACAATGGGGCAGCGCTCAAAACCCGCCTGTTTGTGGGTGGTTTTAAACCTTTTTCGGCCGCTAGCAGGAGTTAAAACTGCCCCCCTAGCGGACGATCAGCGCTGCTAAAATGACGGTAAAGCACCGCTAAATATAGCGCCACTTTACCGCCAGCGCGCTGAGCGCCCCAGTGTGAAAGTAGCTTTAGAGATAAAAAGTAATGTTGGATGGAGAGGGTGTCAGTTAGTGATTGGACCCCTAGAGATGAATGCCCAGATCTCAGACCACACTCAGTAAGGAAGAGCTCAGAACAGGGATGATGGGAACTCCTCATAATGGGAACAGCAGGTGTACAGACCCAGGAACTCAGCACAGGGATGGTGGTAACCTCTCATAATGTGCACAGCGGGTGTACAGACCCGGGAACTCAGAACAGGGATGGTGGGAACCCCTCATAATGGGCAAAGCAGGTGTACAGACCCAGGAACTCAGCAAAAGGATGATGAGAACCGCCATAATGGGCACAGTAGGTGTACAGACCCAGGAACTCAGCACAGGGAGGATGGGAACCCCTCATAATGGGCACAGCGGTTGTACAGAACCGGGAACTCGGCACAGGGAAGGTCGTAACCCCTCATAATGGGCACAGCCGGTGTACAGACACGGGAACTCAGCACAGGGATGATGGGAACCCCTCATAATGGGCACAGTGGGTGTACAGACCCGGGAACTCGGCACAGGGAAGGTGGGAACCCCTCATAATAGGCACAGCAGGTGTACAGACCTGGGAGCTCAACACAGGGATGGTGGGAACCCCTCATAATGGGCACAGCGGGTGTACAGACCCGGGAACTTAGCACAGGGATGATGGGAACCCCCATAATGGGCACAGTAGGTGTACAGACCTGGGAACTCAGCAAAGGGATGGTGGAAACCCCTCATAATGGGCACAGCAGGTGTGCAGACCTTGGAACTCAGTACGGGGATGGTGGGAACCCCTCAAAATGGGCACAGCAGGTGTACAGACCAGGGAATTTGGCACAGGGATGGTGGGAACCCCTCATAATGGGCACAGAAGGTGGGCAAACCTGGGAATACAGTACAGGAATGGTGGGAACATGTGGGCGTGGCTATTTGGCGATCGTTAGACACGGGACGCTGACCATTACACACCGATCGGCTGCTAGCGGGAGCAGGGACGAGGAGGGGTGAGCTGACGTCTTGCAATCTCGTAAGCCCTGGGTCTGCCGTGGCCATCCATTATCCAGCTACTGATGCTACGGAGTGCTGTGCAATTTATTTTTATGGTGTGCCTTTGAAATCTTACATGTGAGTGCAATGCAGTGTTTTTTTTATGAGAATGTGTGTGAATTTATTACACTATCGGAGGTCTCTAATTTACATGTGGAACTTTTAAAGAGAATAATCCGAGGAATGTGCATCTATCTCTAATTGGAATCTAGAGGTTTCTACTTTCCACCCCTATGAAAAGAGGGTTAAAGCGCTTTCAGCCAAGCACGAGAGTGTAATGCTGGCCGTACACTATACAAAAAATTGTCCGAAAATCGATCATGTAGACACTTTGTACGTTTTTCGGCAAGTTAATGGGCACAAATTGTTGATCGTTGGTGATGTTTTTGTGGAAAAAAAACTAACCGCAAGTTTGGAAAACTTCTGCCGAATGAACGATCTAACTATAACTATAACTAACTATATAACCTGCAACCTGGTCAATCGTAATATCGTAATCTTGTAAAAAATAGTACAACAGACCAAATATGCAATTTTAAAACTTTAACTATATTGCAAATGTAATTTTTTTTTTATAAAAGTAAAGAAATATTGTTACAAACTTTTTTTGTGCATTTTTTTTTTTTTTAAATAGCATCCAAAAATGTTATTCTCACATTTTACTACTGAACATTATACATCCATCAACCAAAGATTTTTGATTACCGGTATCTCTCATGGTTTTCCAAAATGTAATTTTTTGTCAAACATTATCAGTAGTCTTGAGATTTTGGCCTGCATAAAAAAACTGGTTTGAGTTTTTCTTTGAAGTTTGTGATGGCAGTCACCCCTACTATAAGTGCATGTCCACATATGTGATATTTGTGTGCATGAAAACACCATCATATGTGTCCATACATATTTGACTTGCTGTGTCTGAACACAACTATAGTAGAGGTGACTGGCTGCACAAACTTGAAAGACAGCTTTGCTCCAACCATGTTTTTACATGGCAGGCCTGAAGTTTAAATGTGCATGAAGCGCCAACACTTCCAAATAGAGTAGAAGGAAAGGGGAAGAGGTTTCTAAGAACCCCCTTTTGTCATGGGATTATGGCAGGAGGCAGTTTCAAGGCTCTCCCCTCCTGTGTAAATGAGTCGCACAGGTGCCTTGTTAGGTCAAGTGCACTGAGGTGAGGTCACATGGCCTATAGGGGTTAGGCCATGTGAGTCAGGTCAGAGGTATACAGGCAGGAAGAATACTAGGCTAGGATTGGCAAATTCGAGGTACTGTCACATGGCAGACTAGGATAGGCCATGTTAATTTTACCTCGGAACCTTTCATAAACCACCTGAGCCTGCCTATAAAAGGGTGTTCCGTGAAGGGGAACTTATCGCCTTAGAAGGCATAGCCGTGATGCTACCCACCCTCCCACACAAAATGTAAAAAGTTTTTTTTTTTGGCAACTGATATTGTGTTAGAAATTCTGTGTCTGGTGTATTCTTTTTGGTAAATTGCCTTCCTGTCTGTTATCCCATGTGTATTTCCACAATAAGGTGCTTGTCCTCAACAGTGGAACTAGCTGAAGTTTTGGTGCAAATTTGTGCAAACAATGACCACATGAACAGAACTATACAAACATAAAAGAAAAAAAAAACATGTACAAAAGTGACACGTGTTAAATTTTACATAGTGTGTCAACTACAACCATAAAACTTTTTTGGACAGAGGTCAAGTGATCTTTGAGTTTCTCTAACTCTGATGAGCACTTCAAAATATCAGATACCAATCTTTGAGCAGTGAGGGAATCGTATCCCTGTTCCTCAGACAGATGATGTTGTGTTGAAGATAAGAAGAAATAAAGAAAAATCAGGAAAATGTTTGGGAAATGGAGTTGATCTTAAAGTGTATGTGTAGTGGATTACCTGTGCTGCTTGTGATGGTCTCAGAGGAATGCTGGGTCTGATCTGCTCCAACATCTGTTATAGTTTGGGCAGTGGCGCAACTAGAACCCTCAGGGCCCCGATGCAAGAAACCATGGAGGGCCCCCCCCCGACCTCCGGACAAAGCTCTTTACTCCGAGCCCGATGTTGGAACACCAGGGCCCGGTCACAAGTGGGTGGCTGCATATAAAAGAACCGATTTCTTAATTTTTATATAAAAACACACACACACACACAATATTATATATATATATATATATATATATATATATATATATATATATATAAATGCACATACAAACCAGTGACAGCTGGTGCTCAAAATTTTTAGGGGGGCGCAAGCAAACAAAAAAAAAAATCTGAAATAAAAACATCAATTACAGCCACTGTACCATCAAATGTCGCCACTGTGCCCATAAAATGCTGCCACTGTGCCCATCAATTGCAGCCACTGTGCCCATCAATTGCAGCCACTGTACCAATCAATTGCAGCCACTGTACCATCAAACGCCACCACTGTAGCATCAAATGCCGCCACAGTGCCATCAAATGCCACCACTGTGCTCATCAAATGCTGCCACTGTGCCCATTAAATGCTGCCGGTGTGCCAAATCCCCACCGCCCGCTCGCACACATACACACATATGCATGCACCCCCCCATACACACACACACACATGCATGCACCCCCCACACATGCATGCACCCCCCCCCACACACACACACACACATGCATGCACCCCCCACGCACACACATGCATGCACCCCCCCTACACACACCCCCCTACACACACATGCATCCCCACACACACACACATGCATGCACCCCACACACATATAAAGACACATACAGATACAGTAGATAGTCTTATAAAAAAAACGTAAGACATACCTTCTTCCTGCCGGGTACTGCACTGTAGGGGGAGACAAAGAGCACAGCAGAGCACACAGTGCTTTCACTTTAGGTATGTGAGGAGCTCCCTGCACAATGCCATTACAGCTCGGCTGACGATTGGGGAGCTCCTCTCAGCCTCCCCTCCTATCAAAGAGTACAGGGGGGCCTCAAGGCCCCCCTGCAGCAAGGGGCCCGGGGCGACCCCTATAATTTTGCCACTGAGTTTGGGATGGTTCTGCATCATCAGCATCATCTGGTCCTATAGCAGTAGCTGGAGCTGTGTCATCAACCAGAACAATATCCATTCCTGTTGTCACAGTTCTGTTATCAAAGTGTGCTTTCTTGGGTCTTTCTAGGTTTAGGGGAAAAAAAAATCATGAAAAAAGCATGCATGCTAAAGAATATAGTTTGCATTGATGAATACATTGCAGAGAGACTACAAAGATTGTATGCATAGCTGAGAGAGCAGAAATGTCAGAAAATAAGCTATAATACCTTTTTGGATCATACTATGCATTTTATGCAACTGGGCTTCCTCCCTATGCTTCAAGTCAGACCATCTCTTGCACAGCTGGTCCTTTGTTTGCTCCACACCATACTTCTTCTCCAGCACATGGACAACCTTCTCTATGATGTTGTCTTTCCTTGTATTAGGCCTGGGGTAGTTTTTGTGCCTCCCATCATATCATTTTTTCCAGAATCTTCACCATAGTTTTCATCTCATCCAGGAACATAGGTGTTGCCTTTTTTTTTTTTAAACTTTGCAGGCTAAATCGTTCAGGAACGGCATGCCCCTTTTCTTCAGCCATCGTCCTGTTGCTAAAGATGGTGCCGGATGAAGAGGGGCGGAGCTTCTAAACTCCTATAAAGCACCATGGTACAGTCGGACCCGGCACACAGAATGTACTCTCGCTCAATGCCACTAAGCAGCCAAACAATTACACTGACCAATACACAGAAGATTTGTAACAACTGAAGGTAAGCAGACCAGTACAATAGTTATAAGGCAGGGTTGACAAACTCAATTTCATTGTGGGCCGCATCAGCATTATGATTGCCCTCAAAAGGGCCGGTTGTATCTGTAAGATTAAATGTCCAGCACATCCCCTCCCTTACATTAGATGTCAAGAGCCACCCCACCTTTAGAAGTTGAGTCCCCCACTCTCCCTTACATCACAGTGCACCACCCCTTCCTTATGCTGCTGCTGGGAAGAAGATGGATGCATTGCTTGAAAGCAGAAAGTAAGGGTCTGGAGGAGGACCAGAGGAGGGCTGGAGCTCTCCTGCAGCTGCAGGAGAGGTGCGAGGGCCACATGAAATGGCCTGGAGGGCCGGATTTGGCATGCGGGCCTTGTGTTTGACACCTGGGTTCTAGGGTATTAATTGTTTGGTGTAGTTTGGTAACTGAACAATGATGCATTGTTTCTTATTACAGGAACAATGGTGGACAAATTTACCTCACCACATTTCCTGCCACAATTCCTTGAAATGTACCGAGACCTTCCATGTCTATGGAAATTACGCTCCAAAGACTATTCACACCGTCAAAAATGTAATGAAGCCTATACTAAATTAGCGGAACTATGCACGGTTGTGTATGCCAAAGCAGATATATCATATGTGACCAAAAAAATTGCAAATCTGCGTACTTCTTAAAAAAAGAAAATAATAAATGAATGAATGCAAAAAATCTGGTGCAGGTGCAGATCAATTATACGTGCCACGCCTGTGGTATTTTGAGAGTCTACGATTTCTGACTGATCAGGAGGAAGCATGACCCTTTGTGTCAAGTTTAGACAGTATCAGTGGAAATATTTCAGGAGATGAAGAAGAAGGAACATTTGAGGAAATGGCAGACAGTCAGGTAAGTCATCATATTATTTTTTAGAATACACTTTTATATGTACAGATCAGAAAATAAAAATTGAAGATAATACAAAAAAAATTGCAAAACACATCAAAATTGAAAGCACATGTACCTTTGTACTTTTTTTAATTTTTAAAGAAAAAATAACATGACACCTGTGTTTAGTACTGAAATAAGATATAAATGCAGCCACTCAAATTTACATATATAATTTAGAGATTATTTTGCCAATCTACTGCTCCACGACCCAGAAAATATTGCATATAATCAAGGCGATTCTGACGACCGAGTTGACTGGAGAGACGTGGTGGGGCACGGCCTAGGTTTAATAGCGCTTCCGTATCATTACACCACTCACCAGGCATGACATTCCCAGACAGAGTATCTTCCCGGTCCACCCGGGATTGTGGGTAGGTGGAGCTAGTACGTCTTAAGAAATTATGTAACACACAGCAGCAATGAACTATAGTGTCAATTTTGGGGGGGAGGGCTACATTTATTGCTGTATGGAAGATACGAAAGCTGTTGGCCATAATACCAAAAGCATTTTCTACAACTTGTCTAGCACGAGATAACCTGTAATTAAATATTTTTTGATCAGGTGTAAGGTTTTTAAGGGCAAATATGAAGTTTAGTCCTTCCACTGTGTCCTCTTGGGATGGTAGATTTAGTAGTCCATTTTTTAAACGATGAAAAACGGTTTTCTCAATTATTCCCCCATCGGAATTTCATCCATTTTTGCCAATGTCCACAAAGATAAACTCATACTTTGCATTCATGATTGCCATTAGGACGATGCTAAAGTAGCCTTTATAAGTATAATAGGAGCCAGATTAAAAAAAATGTAAGGCTTAATTCTAGATACATTTTTTTATTTTGCTTTATTATACAGGATCTATTGGGCAATGGAACACAAACTGGCACATCACCACCAGTAAGCAGGAACAAAAAGAGAAATACAAGGCAAGATTCTACAGGCAACTTTCTACTAAAAGCATCTGCAGGGGAAGAATGTGATGACCTGGGTGCATTTGTTGCCAAGAAAATACGCAGGATGTCAGAAGACCAAAAACTATTACTGGAACCATTACTCAGTCAGCTTCTTAATAAAGGGTTAAGGAGGGAGCTGACCACAAATACGCACTTAGCTGAGCACAAAACCACACACACCCAATCATCGCAACTACCTCAACAAATGCATCAGTGGCACGTACCATTCACACAGCAGGATCGCCCACAAAGCAACTGGGGACATGATTATCAGTACACATCTTTGTGAATCACATACATTTGGTTTAAAAGATGTTATCTCTGTCAGTTTGACATGTTATGAACTAGTTTGAGTTTACTGATATGTTTAGAGCTTCTAAATTCAAAGTTTAACAAAGCAAGCTGTATAATGTTTGAGAGTGAAAATAAAAGCACTGTGTCATTACCTTTAAGTATTTGTCTTGCATGATTCTTATGATGGCTTGGCAGGTCTCAGGTATGATGCGGCCAAGCAACTGGGCAGAGATTCCAGTGGTGAATTTGAGGTCTTCAAAACCTCGTCCAGTTGCCACAAAACAAAGTGTTGCTACCAGTCTCTGCTCCGCTGTGATGTCTTAAGACTGTGTCCTTTTTTGTTTTGAGGGGTGACACTTTACTCAGTAGCAGCTGAAAGGACTCATCAGGCATCCTCAGATAGTTCTGATAATCATCAGGATTGTTTTCCTTCAGCTCTCGAACCAATCTCATATGAGAGAAGTCATCACGGTTCTTCAGCGACTCTTTACTCCATAACCCTCGCCTTTTGCTTCTGGGCTCCTATGCTTGCTGTATAGCCATCAATCCAAGCATTACTATGGCTATGGTCCTCTCATCCACATCCATATTGAAGGTGGTGCAGTAGATCTCTACTACGCACAGGGTTCGTTCTGACAAACGTATGTTGATCCTCTGGGCGTATACATGAACCACAGGAAGCCACAGTGCAGAGGTCAAACACATTTTGACACTTCCTTTTTATATTCAAAAACCGCACGAAAAAACGATACATTGATGTTCATAAACGATTTATTGTTCTAAAATCGTTACTTACCTGATGGAGTGATCGTTTACTCTCGCGCACTCGGACGATTTTTCGTATAGTGTATGGCCAGCATAAGGCACAGACAGCTGGTGAGTGTGTGAGCATAAGGGGATTGGATTCACAGACACGGCGGTGTGGTAGAGGAGTGTCCCTGGAAAAGTTTTATGGACTATCACTATGAGTGAATCACTGGTCAGCATTTAATAAGCATATTGTTATGAACTTTTTTTAGGAAGTGGACATTTTTTGTTAGTGTTATTTATATTGGACACTTTATTTATTTTGAAATCCCTTATTTCACAGGGTGGTTCCACTTATAGTTTGATTTGCCACATTTCACTGACCATTTTTTGTTACTTGTATTAATTTATTTGATACACTAGTGTTCACAGTGTGTGGTATTGGTTATCCCCTCATAGTATTTAGCGCCCCTTATTCCACACTGTTTATTAGGACTACATATCCATACAGCCATCCATACAGACTGTGCTGCTGATTGCCACTTGCCCTGAACCCTGCCTAGAGGAGGACGTGCGTCTAGAGCTCCGGCCGTCAGGAGCCCCACTACCCCCAGCTACCAAACAAGTTCCTATCCCGAATCCCCGAGCAGTTGGAACGGGGATTGGGGGTGGATACAGTACCCCCCGGACCCCACTGCGGACCCCACGGGGCCCGCCCAACGAATCGGCCCCGACCCTCCTCCGCGCCGGCCACAGCTGATAATCGGGCATCAGCCTTTAGGATAGCCCCCGGCTCCGGCCTAGTCCCGGCTGAGCGGGCCATCCGCCTCCCCGATCGCATCTCCACTCCCCTATAGGGTCAACGCGGCGCTCCCCCCCTCTCCAACCACTCTACTGCCCTCGTACCTCAGCAGGAGACAGTCCAGGAGCCAGAACTGAGACAGGCCGCGGTTCGGGCCTAGTCCGGTGGCCATCTTGGTACACCCAGACCACAGCACTCCACCTGCTGGGACCGAATAGGGCGGCCATCTTGGTACACCCAGACCGGCCAAATCTATTTTTAAACACAGGAGATCAACATCAGGATCCACCCTATCGCCATCATTGGATCACCCGGTAAGGTAAATATTCTGGTAAGTAACGCAGGGACCACCACTTAGCAGTTGATCCAGGGACCAACATCCGACCGCTCCTCGGGGGGCCAGGAAGGAATTTTTTCCTCTGCTACAGCAATTGGCCGCGCTAGTAGGGGTTTTTCGCCTTCCTCTGGATCAACGGGAGGGAGGGTTTAGGTCTACAGGGTTTTCCCACAGATCCGCAACATCTTCAACTAGCCTGCGCAAGACCGTTATCGCCTCAACAACAGCATCAGCGTTTTTTCAACGCATCATCTCGTCCACAGCAGGGAAATTTTTTGGAGCACCTCAACATGTGCAATTTCAAATACTCAGCAGAGTCCCTATGCAGACTAAGAAATTTGACCGCAACTCTACCGACCGACATTCAAAAAATATTACAAAAAGAACGACTACTAAGAATCGATCCACAAGCAACGATCAAACGCAAGAAGACTACAACTCAACCGCAACAGTTAGCATGCGCTTTGATTAACACCAGAACCGCAGTCAAGCACAGGCACGAAATCCATGACTTCATCACACAAAACAACATAGATTGCCTCTTCATCACGGAAAGCTGGCTAACACCCGACTGCAACACCATCCTAACAGAATTAGTGCCAGAAAACTACAGGATCCTAACCGAGCATCGGAAAGGAAAAAAAGGAGGAGGCCTAGCAGTGATCTTCAAAGCTCATCTAGCGCTCGTCAAACCTACGGTACAGAACAAAGCAACGTTTATGGAGACACTTACTCTACAGATGCAAACCACACCACAAGAAACTATCCACATGCTGCTATGCTACAGACCATCAGGACCAAAGACACGGAATTCATCTAGGCAAATTCTGGTTGGTTTAATGGCACGCTTACTCTACTGAAACGGGAACACAGAAGAGCAGAAAGAGCCTGGAGAAGAAACACCACAAAGGAAAATCACACACACTACAGAATACTCACCAAGAGATATCATAAAGCAATTTTTCACAGCAAAAAAAGAACTTGTCTCAAACACCCTCTCAAAAGCCTTAAACCGACCACGGGAACTTTTCAAACTAGTCGCCCAGACTATGAACCCTACCTGCCTTGAGCCCCTAGGAAACGAAACTCAAGAATACTGCAACAAATTATCTGATTTTTTCATCAACAAAATAGACAACATTCAGAAAATAATTCAACAAAAAAAAACAACAACCAGCTCTACTCAACTCAACCCAGGTAAGGAATTTTACATCCACGGTGCACAAGCACCACATTTTTCACTTACCCCGATCACAACGGATGAAACCAAAAATGTCATCAAGAGCCTCCGAGACAGCACCTCGCCAAACGACATCATCCCCACAAAACTCTTGAAAGAATGCTCGACATTCTGGCCCCCGCTATCACACACCTAGTAAATCAGTCGTTCAAAGAAGGATTGGTTCCGAATTCCCTCAAGCAAGGCATCATCAAACCATTACTAAAGAAACCCAACCTCGACCCCAAGGATCCGAACAATCGCAGACCGGTAACAAGCCTGAACACCATTTCCAAGATCATGGAGAAAGCAGTAGTACAACAGCTTCAACTTCATCTGGACACACACAAGCTCCTGGACCCACTACAATCGGGCTTCCGCCCAGGCCATGGCACAGAAACGGCACTTCTGAAAATATGGGATGACGCCCTAGAAGCAGCAGATGATGGAGAATCGTGTCTTCTGGTATTGCTGGATCTCAGTGCGGCGTTCGACACAGTGGACCACAACATGCTTCTCAGCCGCCTCAAGGAAGTGGCAGGAGTTACAGATGGAGATCTGCCATGGTTCGCTTCCTTCTTAGGAAACCGGTCACAAACAGTGAAACTAGGAGCCTTCACTTCGGAAACCCGGGCAATCACTTATGGAGTCCCTCAAGGATCACCATTGTCACCAGTACTGTTCAACATTTACATCCGACCACTCTTCAAAATTATTAGCAAATTGGATCTGTGCTTCCACTCATACGCGGACGACACTCAACTGTACTTCCGGATCACCGGACAAAAAGACCAATACCAGGAACTAGGAAAATGTCTCACATTGATAGATGACTGGATGACCACTAGCTCCCTCAAACTAAATGGATCAAAAACAGAATTACTGCTCCTCGACGCAAACTCAAGGAAAAAGACGAAGACCCCTTGGACACCACCAACCATCTTGGGACAGACCATCCTTCCAAGCAACAAAGCCAAAAGCCTCGGAGTAATCTTTGATTCAGAGATGACAATGGAGGCACAAATAGGATCCGTAATCAGCGGATCCCACCATCTCCTCCGCATGCTACGTAGACTCATCCCCTTCATCCCGGAAAAGGAAAAAGCGGTAGTAGTAGGAACGATCATCAATTCACGGCTCGACTACGCAAACTCACTCTACATAGGATTACCGGATTACCAGATTGCGCGCCTTCAAATTGTCCAAAACACAGCAGCAAGATTAATCACCGGAAAGAAACCCTGGGAATCCATCTCCCCATCCCTAAGGATGCTTCATTGGCTCAAGGTAAAAGACAGGATCACATTCAAGACCCTCTGCCTCACCCACAAATGTACACAAGGAAATGCGCCTCAATACCTTTGTGAGAAAATAGAAAAATACATACCGAATCGCAGCCTTCGATCAACAAACCAAAATCGCCTTCTCATCCCCAAAGCCCGCTACAAATCGAAGGGAGAACGAAGATTCGCAGTACAGGGACCCCGGCTATGGAATGCTCTACCAAACAACATCCGCATGGAAGAAAACCATCAGGCCTTCAGGAAAAAACTCAAGACCCACCTCTTCTAAACATGGCATCACAACAAGAGTAGACAAGCGCCTTGAGGCGATTCAGTTCGCAGTTGCAGCGCTATACAAATCATTCATTCATTCATTCACTGTACACACCTTATACTTTATCAACTTCTGATTATCGCCTTATTACTGGGCCATAACAGTGTTCAGCAATTTTTTATTAGATTCATTCCATATTTCTAATAGGGCCCAAAGTTATTCTTTCCCTATGTATTATCTTCGACCCATTATCCTTTCCAGACCACTTCCCAACCCCTTGTCAGGTTCAGGTTTTGGGGGGGGGGGGGGGGGTTGGGTGTTTTCTCTATCTCCAGGGTTGCAATGTGCAGCAGCCCAAACCCCCCACACCACTAGGTGGGGGGTTTGGCCTCCTGCTCATCAGCGTCATGCGTCAACGCCGCAACCATCGGTGTCATTGACGTTGATTTAATGTCTTTTTTTATTCCATCCTTAGCCACGCACGAGAGGGGTGGAGACCCACTGCTAATGGCTCCCTCACATGCAGCTGGGAATCCCCTCCCTACCTCTCTTGTGCGGACTGGCCAATCAGGCATGACGCTAACGGGGCTCCTCCCTGGGAATGAGAGTATATAGTGGCCTTGGAGCAGCTGGTGGTTCATTTGCTTGATTCAATCACAAGGAAGCACATCCTGATCCCACACACAGGTTTCATCTTTGTTGGGAGATCAGCCATTCCCTTTTGGTATGTTTTCTGTCATGTTTTTATCCCCTTACTTGGTTTTATTTCACATACACTCCCTCATGTAGTCCCTTTGCGGGAGATATTATTGCCCCATTATTTTTACACCTTTACACATTTAATTAATCCCTTTTGTGACACATTTTTCTAGGAACACCATGCACTTTTGGTGTACACATAGCCTATTGGATTGTGCTGTGACCACTATGCTGGGCCCCAGGCGCTGTTCTCTGTCCTTGGAGGGTTCCCCCGTTTCAACCCCAGGGGAGACATCATGCCTCTTACCCCCGTTTTTCTTGGCTGATACCGGACTTGGCTTTGAGATTGTTAGTAAGTATCCCAATATATCTCCACCTTGTTAGGACCTAATTCCCTTATTCTAAGGGTATTATCATTAATCCCTGTCTTTTCTTCCCCAGTATATTACTTCATAACACTCCTGATGAATGGCTGTAATGCCAGGAAACGCGCAGAGTGCCACTAGATGCCAACAGTTACTTGTTTTTATTACATTTGTCTTTCAATCGATTTATTATTAGGGTTGAGCGAACCCGAACTGTAAAGTTCGGGTTCGTACCGGACTTTTGGGTTTTTGGGTCCCGGGCCCGAGCAATTTACTGTATGTTCGGGTTTGAGTTCAGTGTTCGGCAATGTAATGGCGCTTTTTAAAAAGCTGCAGGGCAGCCATGCAACATTCGTTTAACTTGTGTGTCCTTAGAAGCCATCACAGCCATGCCTACTAATGGCATGGCTGTGATTGGCCAGTGCAGCATGTGACCCAGCCTCTATATAAGCTAGAGGCACATAGCACAGCACGTCACACTGCTTTAGATAGTGTAGGGAAAGGCTGCTGCTGTTTTGAGGGAAAGTCCTGCTTCAGAAATCAAATTACTCAGCGATCTACCTTGATTTTGTTGTGTGGGTGCAGTGCACAATCTTTTTACCCTGCCCTGAGCCCAGTGCCAGAGAAAATATAACTTTTATCTGTCTGTTAGTTAGGTTGGCATCAGCGGGCATTTTATGCAAGCTCAGTGCACCAGCACTGCATATGTTACTGTGAGATACACCCTTTAATTACTGTTCTCATCTGCTATTCTAGAAACACCATTTAGGGAAAAAAAAATATTTTGCAGTGTTTTCCGCATATCTGTACGTGTGTGATACACACTTTAGATACTGTTCTTCTATTCTGCTATTCAAAAAAATAATAATTTAGGGCAAAAAAAAAATTGCAGTGATACATACTTTAGATACTGTTCTTCTATTCTGCTATTCAGAAAAAAAATTAGGGCAAAAAATAATAATTTGCAGTGTTTTCTGCATATCTGTACATGTGAGATACACACTATAGATACTGTTCTTCTATTCTGCTATTCAAAAAAAATAAAAAATTAGGGCAAAAAAAATAATTTGCAGTGTTTTCTGCATATCTGTACGTGTGAGATACACACTTTACATACTGTTCTTCTATTCTGCTTTTCAAAAAAATAATAATTTAGGACAAAAAAAATCTTTTTGAATAGCATTTTCTGCATATTTGTACGTGGGAGATACACCCTTTAGAATCTGTTGGTCTATTTTGCTATTCTAAAAACACCCATGTATGCCTACACGTACTGAATGACGGGTCTGCTCCTCAGACCCAAAAGAGTTTCCTAGAGATAAGCTCTCTCCTAGCTCACTCCTGATCAGCGCCTTGCTGCTCTGTCACCAAGTATGTCTGCCTCCTGCAGACATGCATACTCTGGCTGCCCCATGCAGCCTCTGACTCCTCTCAGGGGAATGGGAGTCCACCTGACTCCCATGCACAGACTTCCTGTCTGTTGGGTGGAACACTGAGCCATAGCCAGGTCAAAACTAAATAGCCCAGCACACAGCTGTGCAATCAGCGTGCCTTTCTCTCCAAAATCTGGCGTAAACCAGCAATCCTCCAGGTAGCACAGGGTCCTACCACCACAATATATATATATATATATATATATATATATATATATATATATATATATATATATATATATATATATATACATATACTCTGCATTCAGTGTTAACCTATATATACAGTGAATTCAGTGGTGTGCAGTTTCTAATACACTTCAGGTGTTGTACACAGTATATAATAGAGTGCAGCCGGTTTACAGTTTTGAATACAGTGCAGGCAGTGTACACAGTATATAATACAGTATGTACAGTTTCTAATACACTTCAGGTGGTGTACAGTTTCTAATGCAGTACAGGTGGTGTACACAGTATATAATACAGTGTGTACAGTTTCTAATACACTTCAGGTGGTGTACATAGTATATAATACAGTGCAGCCAGTGTACAGTTTATAATTCACTTCTTGCGGTGTACAAAGTATATAATGCAGTGTGTACAGTTTCTAATATACTTCAGTTGGTGTACACAGTATATAATACAGTGTGTACGGTTTCCAATACACGTTAGGTGGTGTACACAGTATATAATACAGTGTGTACGGTTTCCAATACATGTTAGGTGGTGTACACAGTATATAATACAATGTGTACAGTTTCTAATACACTTTAGGTGGGGCACATAGTATATAATCCAGTGTGTACAGTTTCTAATACACTTCAGGTGGTGTAAACAGTTTATAATACAGTGCAGCCAGTGTACAGTTTCTAACACAGTGCAGGTGGTGTACCCAGTATATAATACAGTGTGTACAGTTTCTAATACACTTTAGGTGGTGTTCACAGTATATAATAGTGTGTACAGTTTCTAATACACCTCCAGTGGTGTACACAATATATAATACAGTGCAGCCAGTGTAGTTTCTAATACAGTGCAGGAGGTGTACACAGTATATAATACAGTGCAGCTAATGTACAGTTTCTAATACAGTGCAGGTGGTGTACCCAGTATATAATACAGTGTGTACAGTTTCTAATACACTTTAGGTGGTGTTCACAGTATATAATACAGTGTGTACAGTTTCTAATACACCTCCAGTGGTGTACACAATATATAATACAGTGCAGCCAGTGTAGTTTCTAATACAGTGCAGGAGGTGTACACAGTATATAATACAGTGTGTACAGTTTCTAAAACACTTCAGGCGGTGTACACAGAATATAATACAGTACAGCCGGTTTACAGTTTCTAATACAGTGCAGGAGGTGTACACAGTATATAATACAGTGTGTACAGTTTCTAATACACTTCAGGTGGTGTAAACAGTATATAATACAGTACAGCCGGTGTACTTGTTAAAATAAAAATAAATAAAACATCATGTCCCGAAGGCCACCAAGGAGAGGCAGATGCTCATAGGCCACTAAAAGAGGAATGCAGCCAATGTCAATTGTATCTCCAATACGGACTTGAGCTTCCCCACTTTCTTTTGTATACACAGAGCTGAAGATGGCATCTCTATGTTCCCAGTATCCAACTCACAATTATCTAGTAAAGGGCCTACTGTATATGCTCAGACCTGACCTTTTTTATGGTAATATATTAAAAAAAAAAATTACTCTCTTCTCCGTGACCTGACATTTGTTTTCAATTTTTGCAGCCTTGGTTACCTTTTAACACATCTTTTAACCTTTGATGTGAGCAACAAAGGTTTTTTTTTTAGCTTTTTAACCACTTCAATAACAGACACTTTTACCCCTTCCTGCCCAGGCCAATTTTCAGCTTTCAGCGCTGTCGCACTTTGAAAGTCAGTCATACAAGATGGTACCCATATAAAATTTTTATAATTTTTTTCACAAAAATAGAGCTTCGTATTTAACCACTTAAGGTCCAGGCATTTTTTGGACACTTCTTGCTTACAGGTTAAATTCAGTATTTTTTCCTCAAACTACTTAGAACCCCCAAACATTATATATATTTTTTTAGCAGAGACCCTAGAAAATAAAATGACGGTCGTTGCATTATTTTATGTCACACTATATTTGCGCAGCTGCCTTTTAAACAAATTTATTTGGGAGAAAATACACTTTCATGAAATAAAACCCAAAACAGTAAAGTTAGCCCAATTTTTTGGTATAATGTGAAAGATGATGTTATGCCAAGTAAAATAGATACCTAAAATGTCATATCTCAAAATTGTGCACACTCGTGGAATGGCGACAAACTATGGTACTTAAAAATCTCCATACAATCTCCATACTCCATAATCACCACACTTTAACATGTGTTAACAGTTACTAGTTTAGGTTTACAGACTCCGAATCCCTCCTTTGCACCTAAAAGCATTTAAAACACCAAGTTTGGCTGACATACTGACAAATCTGGTCATGACGTCGCTTACCGGTTACTAGATCCGTGACCCAATCAAAGCCGATTTCAGCTTTGTTCTGGTCTCTGGCCAGCTGGCGGACGTGCTGGCTGGTCGCTCCAGCCTCCCGGTGGGATGGGAGAGCCCGGGTGGATCGGTGGAAAATGGCGGAGGGGGTGGGACATCCCCTCCCACTGCTTGCAACAACAATTAAGCGGCTGCTTAGCTGAATCAGTTGTTACAAGAAAGCCGACCGTCGACTCTAAACAGACTCTGAAGCAAAATGACGTGCAGGTACGCGATTTTGCAACAAGTGGTTAATCACTGCTGGGTTTTTAATTTTTTGCTAAATAAATAAAGACAAGACTGAAAATTTTGAACCTCCCCCCCCACACACACACAATTTTCTTTATTTCTGCTATAACATTTTACAAATAAATCTTCATAAATTTAGACCAAAATGTTTTCTACTACATTTCTTTGGTAAAAATAACTCAATTCAGAGTATATTTTTTAGTCTGTAGGAAAGTTATGGAGTCCACAAACTTGGTATATACATATACTGTATATCAGAAAATCAATAAGTCCTGATGGCCTAGCTCATTTCTTGATGCCCAAAAATGCTAGGATAGTAAAAATATTCCCCAAATGCACCATTTTTGGAAAGTGGCATGTTTTTTGAATTTGTAATTCTTTGTCACAATGTTTTGTTTTTTCATACTGTCACCAGTGCAGCACGTTGTCATCATATAACTGTATGTGTGGCGGTGATCAGGGACACTGACTGGTGACAGTATGTAATAAAATCATTTTTTTTTTTTATATTTTTCTTATTTTTCATCACTTTTTTCTATTTTTTTACAATTTTTTTTTTTTTTACATACCGTGACCAGAGCAATGCAGTGTTACCATAGTAACACTGTAGTACTCTGGGGAGTGACAGTTATAACAGTGATATTAACTTTTAACCCCATTCATGCCTTTTTCTGACACTTGTTGCTTACAGGTTAAAATCCATATTTTTTTCTAGAAAATTACTTAGAACCCCCAAACATTATATATATTTTTTTAGCAGAGACCCTAGAGAATAAAATTGTGATTGTTGCAATATTTTATGTCAAACTGTATTTGCACAGCAGTCTTTTAAATGCTATTTTTTTGGAAGAAATACACTTTCTATAATAATAAAAAAACAGTAAAGTTAGGATGATATTATACAATAGTAAATAGATACCTAACATGTCATGCTTTAAAAGCTGACAAAGAGTTGACATACGGATTAAAAACGGCACCCCTCATTGCACATAAACGCAACAAAACTCTACGTGACTCCCTTGTACAAGCCGATCCCAGACAAAAATACGCCAAAATTACACCAAAAATCTCACAGAAGACCGGGTGCTACAAATGCCACATCTGCAACTCCCTCATATGCGGTGAATATTTCTTGAACCCACATAGGGGCAACCGTTACCGCATCAAAGATTACCTGAACTGCAACACAGACTATTGCGTCTACATTCTTAAGTGCCCATGCGCACTTACGTATGTCAGCAAGACAACCGGTCCTTTTAAAAGGAGATTCCAGAAACACAGAAGCGACATCAGAGTCGCCTTGACTAAGACGGATGAGGGCAAACAAGTTGACTACACCAAACCAATTGCTATTCATTTTTTGGGGCACAAACATCAGACACACGAACTGAGAGGCATGGTAATTGAACAAGTCCAACAACCCATCAGAGGTGGTGACCGAGACCGCCGACTTCTACAACGCGAAGCCTATTGGACCCATACCTTGGGCACGGTACATCCAAGAGGACTAAACACCAACCTATCACTCACATGTTTTCTGAATGAGAGATGATGGTCCTATGCTGCTCATTGGAACGACGATCGTACTTTTCCCTTTTTTTCCTTTTTTTCTCCTTTTTTGACCATGGTGTTCTCTTCTACCTTCCTTTTCTTTCTCTTGTCTAGGACACATTGACAGTGTGTGTATAGGATGGACCCATGGCATCTTTTTGATGACTATTATATTAATTAATTAAGGGTGATTATCTCACCCCCACTCCCCCTTAACCCATGTATTTTCATGGCCGAGAGGTTAATACGACACTGTTTGTATACTCCAAACGTAATTCCCGTACATAGCCTGGGTCCCCTACATTGTCGGTGTTTCTAATATTAACCCCCATACTCCCTTCTTTCACATTTACATTTATTTTCATTTAGTATTACTTTCTTATTTGTATTTATATTCATATTTATTTTTATCTGTATTATTATTATTATTTTTATTTATGTTTATTTGTATATTTCTTTCTTTTTTCATATTTCTCATTATTCATTTTCATCTCTATTTTTATTTTAATTTTTACTCTTAATTATTTCAGTTCATACGTACATTTTTTCATTATATTTTTGCATTATATTATTTATTATTTTTTGCATTATTATTTTTATTTTTCATTTTATTATTTTTTCATTTTATTATTTTTTCATTTTATTATTCTTTTTTCATTTTTCATTTTTCATTTATATTTATATTTAGTTTTATTTATATTTATTATCCTTTATTTTATTTCAATTACTTTTCAATTATTTTAAAATTTTTCAATTATTTGCATATTTTTCAATTATTTTTTCAATATTTGCATATTTTCATTTTCTATTTTTTCTTATTTCTTATTTTTAATTTCTTTATTAATCATCCATTTATTATTTTTTACTACTTTTACTTTTACCATTTCATTTCCAGTATCTTATTTTTTGGTTTCTTCACATTCAGCATCATCCTGGTCCGTTTTTCTGCCATTCCCTTTTCTCCTCACCTCTTCTTTTCAGCTACTTCTTTTCCTTCCCCCCCCCCCCTTTTTTTTTTTTCCTCCCTTCTCTTTTCTTTCCTTTTGTTCCCACTCTATCTTCCTTCATATCTATTTATTTTCTGCCCCCTTCCTATTTGTGCGCATTTCTCTAATCATGGTCTATGTAAACTCTATGGTCTCAGTTCTTTGTTGTTTTTTTTCCCCCCTGTTCCTTTTCATCCGTCTTTTCCATTTTCTTCACCACCTTTTCTCTCACTGGCACCGCTGTATCACTCTAGCACTTCCCACACTGTGGGTGTTTTTTCCTCCCTCCGGCCCCCCCTTCCTGATAGGTCAGTTCCGGTGGTGTGGGCGGGGTCTGTCGATGTCGTTTGTTTCTATGATTTCTATAGGATTGCCAGTTCCCCCACTTACACTGCCTCAGAACCTCTTCTCCCAAGCCCTAGTTATTCAGCTGATGGTCCACAACACTGTCCATTAGGCACTATGTGACGCTCATCACCCCTGCTTTAACTTTATGTTTTTCTCTTGATTTGTGTCCTTATATGGCAAATATTTGAATGTTTTAGGCGGGATTTATGACGTCATGCCTTTCAAAGGGGGTGGGAGGAGCTTATTTTTTTGTTTTTTGTCTGTTTTTTTGTCTGTTTGCATTTTTTTTACCTCTTTTTCTCTGTTCTGATTGGTTGATGGATCTTCAAATAGTTTACACTGTCACTCTCCACACATCACATGCCTGACAAAGGGGCCCTGCGCGGCTCCGGAACGTTGCACTATTCCCATATTGTGATCATGCAATAAACCACTCCTTTTGGACGCTATTTGTGTCCCTCCATGGTGTGCTGGCAAACATCTTTTTACTGTGATTTGAACCAGTATCCAGCTGGTTGTTGCTACAGCACCCAAAACTGTGAGCATTTCCAGGAACGTGTGCGATTGGAAAATGAAGTACTCCTAATGCTTTAAAATTGCACACACTCATGGAATGGGAACAAACTACGGTACTTAAAAATCTCCATAGGCGACCTTTTAAAAATGTCTACAGGTTACCAGTTTTGAGTTACAGAGGAGGTCTTGTGCTAGAATTATTGCTCTTGCTCTAACGATCGCGGCGATACCTCACATTTCTGTGCATGACTAACGTATGCGTTTGCTTCTGCGCATGAGCACGTAGAGATGGGGGGTGCTTTAACCTCTAGAGATCTGTGCTATAGCCGAATGATGGCTACAGCACGGATCTACATTGCCGGGACTACGTCCATTGACGTCGTCCCATACACGAGCGGCCTGCGCGCCCCCTGAAGGGCTGGGTCACAGATCCGAGTAAGGAGTCGATCCCGACCCCTTACCACGCGATCAGCTATCAGCCAATGACAGCTGATCATGTGATATCAACAGAGCCGGTTATCGCCTGGTATCGCCTAACAAAAAAAGGCCATTCACCGGCGGCAGTGAGAGGGACATTAGTCCCGATCACTGCGATGTGCCCCGCCTACCAGTGCCCACCAGCTCCACCTGTCAGTGCCCACCAGCTCCACCTGTCAGTGCCCACAGTGCCACCTGTCAGTGCCCACAGTGCCACCTGTCAGTGCCACCCATCAGTGCCCACAATAAGTACTTGAACAGTGCTGCCCATCAGTGTCACCTACCAGTGCCCATCAGTGTCACCTACCAGTGCCAACTATCAGTGCCTATCAGTGCCATCTATCAGTGCCCATCTTTGCCACCCAACCGTGCCACCCATCAGGGCCCATCAGTGCCATCTTATCTGTGCCCATCAGTGCCACCTTATCTGCACCCAATAGTGCAGCCTATCAGTGCCCACCAGTGCAGCCTATCAGTGCCGCCTCATCAGCGCATATCAATGAAGCAGAAAAATTACCTGTTTGCAAAATGTTATAACAAACTATTAAACATTATTTTAATTTTTTTTCAAAATTTTCCATTTTTTTTTGTTTGTTTAGCAAAAAATAAAAACCCCAGCTGTGATTAAATACCACCAAAAGAAAGCTCTATTTGTGGGAAAAAAATGATAAAAATTTTATTTGGGTACAGTGTTGTATGACCACGCAATTGTCATTCAAAGTGCGTCAGCACCGAAAGCTGAAAATTGGTCTGGACAGGAGGGGGGTTTAAGTGCCCAGTAAGCAAGTGGTTAAAAGATTTTATTTTTATTTTTTTTACACTGTTCCTTAAAAAAAAATATTCTGATCACTTTTATTGCTGTCACAAGGAATGTAAACCCCCCTTGTGACAGTAATAGGCAGTGACTGGTACTCTTTATGGAGAGATATATAAGACCCCAAATCCCTCCTTTGCACTTAAAAGCATTCAAAATGCCAAGTTTTTCACATAGTCACATAGTTAGTCAGGTTGAAAAAAGATACAAGTCCATCTAGTAAAAAAATAAAATAAAAATGCAATCCCATATACACAATCCTTTACCCAGAGTTGATCCAGAGGAAGGCAAAAAACCTTTGGCAGTTTTGAATACTGTAATTTTTTTAAAATTTAGCGCCTTTAAATCTGCAGTAAATCGGAAGTGATGTCATGACCTTACATTTGGGTTACTAGATCCGAGACCCGGTTGAAGCCATTTGGGCCTCCGTTTGGTTCTCCGGTCAGCCAGCGGACGCGTCGGCTGGTCGCTCGGGCTTCCCAGTGGGATGGGAGAGCCCGGATGAGCCACGGAATGTTGTGGGAGGGGGGATCGATGTCCTCTCCCGCCGCTTGGGATAACATCTGTTGTTATCACAAGAAAGCCGACTGTCGGCTCTAAAAAACGGTATCGGGGTGATGCCTGTATATTGTTGTGATTAGCTGTGAGAAGCCACAGCTTATCACATGGTACAGATAGGCTGTGATTGGCCCTGTCTGTACCATGGGATCACTGTGTCCAATCCCAGCAAGCAATACAATAATACATATCAAATGGCATGAATGGAAGTCATGCATTATGTCCAATTTTCATGAGATTTGCTGTGATTAGTCACAGCAGTCACATGTTACCCTCAGCGGCCTGGTACAGTGATTTTGTTATCGGCTGTGTCCAGTGGACACAGTGGGTGACAAATCGCGCCACAGCATGGCCCATGGGGCTTGTGCAAGAAGCGTCTGGGGAGGACGTTGTATAAAATCCACCCGGTACCGGGGTGATGCCTGCAGCTGCACGCATCACACCAGTACAACCCCTTCAAGCCAAAGGCCGAATATTTGCATTACGTCAGCTTGAAGGGGTGGAGCAACCATTTTTCTGAATTAAATAATTTTATTTATTGTGTATTGTTGTGATTAGCCACAGCTAATAACATGGTACAGATGGGCTGTGATTGGCTCTGTCTGTACTTTGGGATCACTATGACCAATCCCAGTGAGCAATACAATAATACACAATAAATAGCATGAAATAAATTGTGTACAATTGTGATGTGATTTGCTGTGATTAGTCACAACAGTCACATGGTACCATCGGCGGCCTGGTATAGTGATCTGTTATCTGCTGCGTCCAGGGGGATCGTGTCACAGCATGGCCTGTGGGGCACGCGCAAGGAGCATCTGGGAAGGACGTCTTATAACGTCTACCCATATCTAGAGAGGTCCTTGGTTAATTAGACTTTGGGGGACATTTACTAAAACTGGTGCACACAGAATATGGTGCAGCTGTACATAGTAACCAAACAGCTTCTAGGTTTTATTGTCAAAGCTTGATTGTACAAGCTGAAGTTAAATGCTGATTGGTTACTATGCACAGCTGCAACGGATTCTGTGTGTACCAGTTTTAGTAAATTTCCCTCATTGTTCCAAATAATTTGTGCAAATCTGCCAATGCCAATTTGTCATTTAATAATAGTACCTGCAGTAGGCAATTGAGATAGTGTACTCACTGCATCTGTGTAAGTGATGAACGGTGGCTCTTTGACAAAATATTATATATAAAATTACATTGTTATCCATCATTTATCCTAAATCAAATAATAAGTCTGTTTGGAAGTTTCTTGGGTGTTCAGCTGTGTTAAATAACACAAGTTGGGCGGCACAGTGCTATAGTGGGTAGCACTCTTGCCTAGCAGTAAAAAGGGTCGCTGGTTTGAATCCCAACCACGACACTACCTGCCTGGAGTTTGCATGTTCTCCCTGTGTCTGCGTGGGTTTCCTCCGGGTACTCTGGTTTCCTCCCATACTCCAAAGACATGCTGGTAGTTAACTGGCTTCTGTCTAAATTGGCCCTAGTATATGAATTGACAGCGCTATATAAGTACCTTAAATAATAATAATAAATAAATATTCCTGTTATAACAAAGCAGTCATTTTCTTTTTAGGTTGGACATATTATATCTAGTGACAAAAGAGTTGGGGAACAATGTAGCAACTCAGGATTAATGACCTTTTGCAATGGTGCTTTTCAATTCAAACAAACTGATATGGTAAAGCACCTATTGTTTGTCATCAGCAGTACGCAGTCTGCTCATAATTATTCTATTTCTGAATTATTCCATCAAAATAGTACTGAATAAGTATACAAGTTGGGAAGTAAAAAACCTTGACAATATCAATAGCAGTTTTGCAAAGCTTGTCTGATAGACATTGACTGTCATTTCATGTTATGTGGGGTGTATTTAGGCCAGATAATTATACATTCATTCTTTTGTGACTTAGAATTTGCCTAAACATAATTTATTCAGCAAACATGTAGCATAAGAACAATGTTAGTAGTATCTGTCTGTACTGTACTTTTTGTAAATCTGCCATCAGTTCAGAAACACTGGTTTTGTGGCTTATTGAATGCATCATTATATTCAGACACCCTTGATAAAAATATCACCTATGCCATTTCTAAAAGAAAGACTGACTGGTAGCTATTATATAGAAGTATTTCTCCCAAAATAATACAGTAATACATTTATCAAAGCAGAACTTAAGTGAATAAAAATGTTAGTAGGAGCCTCTTCTGCCCCAAAAAACATAAGCTATTTGGTACCGTTTGACCTGAACACTGCTTGCAGTGCATGTGTAGCACTATACTTTCTTGGCATCTATAAGATGCTGATTAATTGAGCCGAGTGCCACAATACAACTCCATCATGCATGCACAGATGTTGCATCTCCACAGGTTGCCCCATGGATGTGTGGTGATGTAATTGCTGGAGGAGGGCAAACACAAATATCAGTCTGACACAAGCAGAAACATGCCTGTGGAGACATAGTCAGTACTGTACTGATACAAGTGTAGAAACATATCTCCAGGAGAGGTATTTACTATCTTCTTTGCAGGGAAACTTGCTTTTGGAGCTTTTTAGTTTAGTTACATGGTTACATAGTAGGTGAGGTTGAAAAAAGACACAAGTCCACCAAGTCCAACCTATGTGTGTGATTATATGTCAGTGTTACATTGTATATCCCTGTATGTTGTGGTCATTCAGGTGCTTATCTAATAGTTTTTTGAAACTATCGATGGTCCCCGCTGAGACCACCGCCTGTGGAAGGGAATTCCACATCCTTCCTGCTCTTACAGTAAATAACCCTTTACATAGTTTAAAGTTAACGTGTCTTGTTATACTCCCTTCTGCGAAAAAGTTTAATTCCTAGTGTGGGGTCACCAGGTATTTGTAAATTGAAATCATATCCCCTCTCAAGCGTCTCTTCTCCAGAGAGAATAAGTTCAGTGCTAGCAACCTTTCCTCATAACTAATATCCTCCAGATCCTTTATTAGCTTTGTTGCCCTTCTTTGTACTTGCTCCATTTCCAGTACATCCTTCTTGAGGACTGGTGCCCAGAACTAGACAGCATACTCTAGGTGCGGCTGGACCAGAGTCTTGTAGAGCGGGAGAATTATCGTTTTATCTCTTGAGTTGATCCCCTTTTTAATGCATGCCAATATTCTGTTTGCTTTGTTAGCAGCAGCTGGGCATTGCATGAATCCTTTTACATGCCAAAAGCCATGCGATTTCTCTTTTCTTCTTCTAGTTTGCTGGAAAATATTTATTGTTACAAATCATGGTTAATGGCATACATGGGTGGTATTCAACATGCAGGGACACCATTGCTAAATTCTGTGATACAGACCTCAAATTGACTCCCTTAATGTCTGACATCATATTCTAAGAAAAAGCAATGCATCACATTTAAAATTATTAACGGTACATAAATCAAAAAATACCATTAATCCCCAGAAAGAAGTCAGATTTTCTAGACATTTTAATTTACTTTACTACCAAACCCGAACAATTGACTGTATGTTCGTGTTTGGGTCCGGTGTTCAGCGATGTAATGGCGCATTTTTAAAAGCTGCAGGGCAGCCAATCAACATTAGTTTCACTGGTGTGCCCTTAGAAGCCATCAGCCAGCTACTAATGGCATGGCTGTGATTGGCCAGTGCAGCATGTGACCCAGCCTCTATATAAGCTAGAGGTGCACAGCACGTCACTCTGCTTTACACAGTGTAGGAAAAGGCATCTGGCTGCTGTGAGGGAGAGGATTACATGCTAGGAGTCAGTCCAGATTCATGAAATATCTTCTAATCAGTCAGCGATCTACATAGATATAGAGTGTAGGGCAAGGTTCCTGTGTCTGCTTTGAGGGAGAGAGAATTATATAGGAGTCCAGATTCAGAAATCAATTCTAATAAGTCAGCGATCTACATAGATTTACCTGGTTGGGTTGCAGTGCACAGTCTTTTTACACTGCCATGAGCCCAGCGCCAGACAAAATATAACTTTTATCTGCAAGCTCAGTGCACCAGCACTGCATATGTTACTGTGAGATACACCCTGTACATACTGTGGGATTATTCTGCTATTGCAAAAACATTGCAAAAAAATACAATTTTGCAGTGTTTTCTGCATATGTGCAGGATTGACATATTCAATTGATCTATTTTTCTTCTATTGTGCTATTCCAAAAAATTTTTTAGTGAAAATGTTTTTTTTTTTCATAGAATTTTCTGCAGTTTTGCAGGTTTTGAGATACACCCTGTTCATATTATGGGTGTATTCTGCTATTGCCAAAACACCCATTTAGGGCAAGATCCTAAATTTTGAAAATATGAGGAGAACATCAAAGACGGGACGTGGCCCCGGTCGTGGTGCTGCTGGTGGAGCTCCTGTTGCAGGGAGAGGACGTGGTCGATCAGTGCCAGCTGCACGCACTAGTGAAACACCTTCCTCAGGTGCGAGTAGGCGTTAGAGCCTGCATCGGTATTTTGGCGCGCCTAATGAGGCTGTACGAATGTTGAGGCCAGGACAAGTACAGGCGATAGTAGATTGGGTTGCTGACAGTGCCTCCGGTTCCTTCACATTGTCTCTCACCCAGTTTCCTTGATGAAAGTTCAGAGTTGGCACCTGCAGCCGATGTCCATCAGTCTTTCCCCTCACCCCCTTGCAAATCAGCCAAGCAGTCTGAGCCCCAAATCATGCAGCAGTCTCTTCTGCTTTTTGATGACTCTGTTAGCAGGGTTTCCCAGGGCCATCCACCTAGCCCTGCCCCAGAAGTGGAAGAGATTGTGTGCACTGATGCCCAACCACTTATGTTTCATGATGAGTACATGGGAGGACCATCGCAGCACGTCTCGGATGATGACGAAACACAGGTGCCAACTGCTGCTGCTTTCGCAATTATGCAGACCGACAAGGAGGGCAGGGGTGAAGACTGGGTGGAATATGATGTGGAGGATGATAAGGTCCTTGACCCTACATGGAATCAACGTCATGCAGGTGACCAGTGTAGTTCGGAGGAAGAGGCGGTGGTCACACAGAGCCCCCAGCACAGCAGAAGAGGGAGCAGGGTGCAAAAGCGGAGCGTCCGTCCCCTAGACAGTATGTCTGGTACTGCCCAACGCAGCAAGGGACCGAGCACACCAAAGCCAGGTCCAAGGAGTTCCCTAGTTCTTCAGACAATGTGCTGATGACAAGACACGAGTGGTTTGCAAACTGTGCAATCAGTGCCTGAAGCGAGGCATAAACGTTCTCAACCTAAGCACAACCTGCATGACCAGGCATCTAAGTGTAAAGCACAAGCTGTAGTGGCGTAGACACCTCAAAAACCAAGAAAGGTCTCTGGCTCCTCCTGCTTCCTCTTCTGCTGCAGTCTCGGCCTCTTCATCCACCTCTGTAGTGACAGTGGCACCTGCCAACCCGCAAACAGAGGATCTGCCAGCAACACTACCACCTGGGTCACCAACCATCTCCACATTGTCCCATGGATGCGTTCAGCTCTATATCTCCCAAACACTGGAGCGGAAGAGGAAGTACCCCCCTACCCACCCGCGATCCCTGGCCCTGAATGCCAGCATTTCAAAATTGCTCGCCTTTGAAATGCTGTCATTCCGTCTGGTGGAGACGCAGAGTTTTAAAAGCCTGATGGCATTGGCTGTCCCACAGTACGTCGTGCCCAGCCGCCACTACTTTTCCAGGCGAGCTATCCCTTCCCTGCACAACCAAGTGGGAGACAAAATCAGGTGTGCACTGCGCAACACCATCTGTGGCAAGGTCCACCTAACTACAGATGCGTGGACCAGTAAGCATGGTCAGGGACGTTATATCTCCCTAACAGCACACTGGGTAAATGTAGTGGCTGCTGGGCCTGAGGTGGATAGCAGTTTGGCGCATGTCCTTCCACCATGAGGATTGCAGGGCGCTTCAGTTTGCCTCCTGTTACTAACTCCTCCTACTCTGCCTCCTCATCCTCTACCACCTCCTCATCCAGTCAGCGTAACACCTTCACCACCAACTTCAGCACAGCCAGGGGTAAACGACAGCAGGCAGTTTTAAAACTTTCCTGTTTGGGAGGAAAAACCCCACACCGCACAGGAGTTGTGGAGGGACATGGAACAGACCGATGAGTGGTTGGTGGTAGTGAGCCTCAAGCCCAGCCTGGTGGTGTGTGATAATGGGCGAAATCTTGTAGCAGCTCTGGGCCTAGCCGGTTTGACGCACATCCCTTGCCTGGCGCATGTGCTGAACTTGGTGGTCCAGAGGTTCCTTAAAAATTACCCCGATATGCCACAGCTGCTGCAGAAAGTGCGGGCCGCCTGTGCGCACTTTCAGCGTTCTCACCCTGCTGCTGCTCGCCTGTCAGCGCTGCAGCGTAACTTCGGCCTTCCCGCTCACCGTCTCATATGTGACGTGCCCACAAGGTGGAACTCCACCTTGGACATGCTGGCCAGACTGTGCGAGCAGCACCAGGCGATAGTGGAGTCTCAGCTGCAGCGCGCACACATGAGTCGCTCTGCGGAACAGCACCACTTCACCACCAATAACTGGGCCTCCATGCGAGACCTGTGTGCCTTGTTGCGCTGTTTCGAGTACTCCACCAACATGGCCAGTGCTGATGATGCTGCTCTCAGCGTTACTATCCCAGTTCTATGCCTCCTTGAAAAAACGCTTCAGGCGATGATGGAAGAGGATGTGGCACAGGAGGAGGAGGAGGAGGAACCGGGATAATTTCCAAGGCTTTCAGGGCAGTCATTCACAAGTGGCTACGAGGGTGGGTTCCTGCACCAACAAGCACCAGGTACACAATTGTCCGGCAGCAAGGGCACAGTTCTGGAGGATGACGAGGTGGAGGATGAGGAGGAGATGGAGGAGGAGGAGGAACCATGTTTACAGCAGGGTGGCACCCAGACCAGCTCATGGCCATCACTGGTGCAGAGGACACAGATGATACACCTCCCACAGAGGACAGCTTTTCGTTGCCTCTGGGCAGCCTGGCACACATGAGCGATTACATGCTACAGTGTCTCCACAACGACCGCCGAGTTGCCCACATTTTAACTGGTGCTGATTACTGGGTGGCCACCCTGCTGGATCCCCATTACAAGGACAGCGCCCCGTCCTAAATTACCTCACTGGAGCATGATCGTAAGATGCGCGAGTACAAGCGCGCACTGGTAGACGCGCTGCAGGTGGCATTCTCACCTGACAGCGGGGGTATGGTGGAAGCACAAGGCGAAGGCAGAGGAGGAGGAAGAGCCGGGGCACTGCCAGCACCTCAAAAGGCAGGGTTAGCATGGCCGAAATGTGGAAAAGCTTTGTCAGCATGCCACAACAACCAGCACCTCCAGCTGAGATGGAACGTCTTAGCAGGAGGCAGCATTTCACCAACATGGTGGAGTAGTATGTGTGCACACGCCTACACGTACTGAATGACGGGTCTGCCCCATTCAACTTCGGGGTCTCCAAATTGGGCACATGGCCTGAGCTTGCCCTTTACGCCTTGGAGTAGCTGGCCTGCCCTGCAGCCAGTGTATTATCTGAACGTGTAATTAGCACGGCAGGGGGTGTTATCACAGACAAGCGCAGCCGCTTGTCCAGAGCCAATGTGGACAAGCTCACATTCATTAAAATGAACCAGGCATGGATCCCACAGGACTTGTCCGTACCTTGTGCAGACCACTTACTACAGTCCGGCCACTTACTGCGCAGGCGCAGCGCTTGGAGATTCACAAAATCTCCAAAGATGAACGGCGCCTGCGACGTGAGTGCAAGTTCAAGCCCCACCATCCAAGTGGACATACGGTAGCACATAGTAACAGGGTCCCTCACGGGCTCGCTTCGCTCGCCACGCTTCGGGCATGGCCTCGCTTGGCTCGGCTTCAACCTCGGATGATGTGGCTTGAACCTGGACTCACCGCACATCATCTTCGGAGAGTTTCGAAATCCCCTTGTCCTACATACTGAGCAAGCGCAGTACAGGGCGGACACTATCCGACGGGGGACAGAATTCGACACATCACCAGCCTTACCCAGCCATTGTTGTATTTTTGAACCAGTGTTGGCTACCTCGTCCTCATCCACCGCCGCTTCCACCTACACCGCCACCTCAACCTCCTACTCCATATGGACCTCGTCCTCCTAGGTCAAGATTATAATTTTTTATTTTTTTTATTTCCAAGTATTTTATTTTCCCACTAGCTTATCCATTAAATTTAATATTTTTTTTTCCAGAAAGGGCATATTCTGGGGCATTCCCACCATATGTGTGGCATCGTGCCGTTTCTGAGGTTCTTAATGATTTCCTGTACCTCTTCTGCTGAGAAGGGGGCCTCCAGCATATTTTTATTTTTATTTTTTTTAAGTTATTTTAAGTTATTTCCCTATCCACATTTGTTTTCAGAGCACTTGCCATGCTCTTAACAACATGTTGTTGCCATTTGCAGCCCTCTAGCCCTTTCCATTACTTTTTTAGAGCCATTTTAGTCTTCAAAAGTTCGGGTACCCATTGTCTTCAATGGGGTTTGGGGTCAAGTTCGGGTTAAGTTCGGTCCCAAACTCAAACTTTTTTCCGAAGTTCGGCCGAACCCCGCCGAACCCGAACATCCAGGTGTCCGCTTAACTCTATTTACTACATAAGTGTTAAACACCCATCAGAGTTTAACAATTGCAAACTTGAGAAAACGTTGTTGTACTAATTTGTGCATAAGCAAACCAAACTTAAAGCTATCCTTATTAACAGGGTAAATAACTGAGAATGAATAAAAAGATTTAATTTAGAAACGTGTGGTGGTATGGAAGCTCTCGACATCCAAAATGAATATTGACTGAAACAATGGTGGAAACCTAGATTATACAAAAAGTAGGATCCACATGGAAAGTGTTATGTTGGGATGTTGTCTCTCTTCAGTTCTGGGTGCAACACAATGATTTAGGGGTCAGTGTTTTTGCTTTGCAGTACTGTTTGATTGGAGTTGTCCTCCCTGAACTTGCAAGAATATTCTTCCAGGGACTTCAGTTTCTTCTCACACTCCAAAGACATGCCGGTTGGCTAATCAACACCTTACTAAACTGACCCTTTTGAGATAGCGAACTTTGATTTTAAGTACCCTGTGGGCGGGGACTAACGTTAATATACCGTGTGTGTGAAGTGCTGTGTAAATTGTCATCTATAAGTGTCTGTAATGAGTAATAAATAAAGTTAACCTGACCACTCCTTTGTCTACGAGACCTAATATTAAGGAAAATTGTTATCCATACTTACCGTAATTTTCCTTTCCTGGATCCTCCCCATGTCAGCCTACTATGTGTCAGCTCCTCCCCCTCTGACCCCTCCAGTACCACCTCTTTCTTAACCCATAAAGGGCAGCTGTCTGCCCACACCAGTGTTCAAAAAAATACCCGCCTAGCGACGGATAAACTGGGTGGGAATCCTCCGGCTGACATGGGGAGGATCCAGGAAAGGATAATTACGGTAAGTATGGATAACAATTTTCCTTATTCCTAGACCTTCCCATGTCAGCCTACTATGGGATGTACCAAGCAATATTAAGAAGGGAGGGAAGACAAAAACTAAAAAATAAGCCAAACCCTCAATGCAATGCTACTCAAATTTTTAAATGGGCAACAGACGCCACAACAACCGTAGAGCCAAATGTTTCCTCAGGCGGACAAGTTGCATTAAGCCTGTACTGCCTAAAAAGGCATTGGGCATGCCCCAGCTTGCTGCTCTGCAAACTACCTCAGGGGCGACCATCACGTCAAATGTGCTTTGATCTCTGAAGGAGGAGGAAGGCTCAGCATTTTGTATGCAATATGTATGGTCTTGACAAACCAGGAAGACACAACTCTGGATGTTGCTGGCATACCCTTTTTAGGCCCCATAGGGAAAACCTACAGCTGATCTTGTTTTCAAAAGCTTTTAGTCCATTTCAGGTAGGTTGAAACCGCAGAGACCAGGTCTAACCTACTCCACTCATCATCAGCTGTATCTGCCAGAAAGGCTGGGAGAATGACCTCCCAGTTCATACGAAATTATGTGGCCACCTTAGGTAGAAAGCTCGGTATCGACCTAAGGACAATCTTGTCTGGGAGCACCAAACATTATGGTTCTTTAGATGAGAAGGCACACAACTCAGAGACTCTTCTGGCCGAGGCAACGTCTAGTAAAAAAACAAAACAAAAAACTGTTAAAGGAAATAATGAACAAGAGAAAGCTTGATCAAACGGAGGAACCAGCAATGTTCCCAAGACTAGTGTTAAGTCCTCTTTTGGAAAAAAACTGTTTTTATGGCTGCCCCTAAAAATCAAATCACCAACGGATGTAGAGCATATCTTGTACACTACATAGCCGACAAGGCAGGGATTTGACCCTTCAGGGAATTATAAGCTAACCCTTATGCCCCGTACACACGGTCAGATTTTCCGACGGAAAATGTTGTTGGAAATTCCGACCGTGTGTGGGCTCCATCTGACTTTTTCCTTCTCTCAAATTTTCCGACAACAAAGTCCTATCGGACTTTTTCCGATCGTGTGTAGCGAATTCCGACGGACAAAGTGCCACGCATTCTCAGATTACATTACAAGACCAAAGCTATTGGCTACTAGCCTCTACGTAGTCCCGTCGTACGCAACGAACGTCACCACGTTCAGGATGATTGGATTTTCCGACAACTTTGTCCGATCGTGTGTATGCAACACCAGTGTCGGACAAAATCCGTCGGAAAAAATCCGATGGATTTTGTGGTCAGAATTTCCGACCGTGTGTACAGGGCATAAGAGACCACTCTGCAGAAACTCCAAAATGTTAGATACTGAAGGAGATCCAAGGTCCCAACCCCTTTCTGTAGTATTCCAGTTCCGGTGATAGGTTACGTTCGTGGACCTCTTACGATCCTGGAATAATGTCTCCACTACACCCCCCGAGAGACCCAAGCCAGTTAAAGGCCCCCTCTCACTTCCAAGTCCTTAACATCATCTTCCTGTGGTTCGGGTGTCAGGCTCCACTCTGCAGAAGGAGATTTTGACAAGGAGGCAATGGGATTGGTGAGCCCAACTTTATCCTCCAAGCCAGAGGGAACTACGGCTCCCTGAGCCAGTAAGCTGTGACCCTTTCTCTCTGAATCTTCAGCAGGATTTTGAGAGCCAACGGAAGCGGTGGGAACACATACCCCAAGGGGAAGTTCCAAGAACTGGACAGAGCAGCACCGTGACCCAACACCTGTGGAGGCCAGGTCCGGGAGAAGAAGCAAGGCAGTTGACAATTCTCCAATGCCATAAGATCTATCGAAGGCGTCCCCCAGACCCTGAAGATCTTGAATAGGCACTTGGGGTTGAGGCCCCATTCGTTGTGATCCCCAAAGTCTCGACTCAAGCGATCTGCTAAAACATTCCCAGGCCCTGAGAGATAAGAATGCATTGATTACTGTGTAAATGTGACTGGCAGTGAAGGGGAAATGCTTGTTTACATCAGCATTTCCCCGTTCTTCCTCTCCGTGAGACGATCGTGGGTATCCGTGCAGACATCAAGTCCACGGGACCGCAATCACACTCACGGCGGTCGCATGCCAGCAAACTACTTCTTAAAGGGCAACGTACAGGTACATTAATCTGCCTGTACGTGCCCTTCTGCTGACGTATATCGGCGTGAGCCAGTTGGCAAGTGGTTAATCCTCGCAAGATTGTATGCCCCTCTCAAATCAAGCTTTGTGAAAACCGTTGCTCCCTTGAGGTGGTCAAATAACTCCATAATCAACAGAATCGGATGGGCATTCTTAATCGTGAAACGATTGAGACCCCTATAATCAATATAAGGTCTCAGTTCACCACTCTACTTCTTCACAAAGAAGAAACCAGCAGAAGACGAGAATTTGCGGATGAAACCTTGAGAAAGTGCATCTGCAACATACTCCTCCATGGCCTTATCCTCCAAGACCGACAAAGGGTAAACCCGGGCACGAGGGGGTATGGCACCAGGTTGAAGGTCAATTGCACTCCAGGTTGAAGGTCAATTGCAGAATCATACGACCGGTATGGAGGCAAACTACCAGCTTGAACTTTGTCAAAGACATCGCTAAAATCGCGGTACTCCTCCGGCAGGGAGGAGAGTGAAGAGATGCACAGGACCTTGGCTACCTTCTGGAAGCATGTCTTACTGCATTGTGGTGACCAGGGGAGAACCTCAGCATGGAGCCAATCAAAAGAGGGGTTGTGCCTCTGTAACCAAGGATAACCAATAACCAGCAGAAACTTAGGTGATGAAATAACTTGGAATTTGATTATCTCATGGTGAAGAGCCACTATGGCCATGGACAACAGAACAGTCTCATGAGTCACATGGGCAGGCTGTAGAGGTCTTCCGTCAAGAGCCTCAATGGCAAGTGAAGTTTCACGCAGCTGCAGCGGAATCGAGTGCTTCGATACAAAGGCAGAATCAATGAACAGGCCTAGAGCCCCAGAGTCGATTAGAGCCTGTATCTCGACGGATGACTCAGCCCAAGAAAGGATAATGAAACCAGGGGCTTATCCTTCTGGATAACTGGGGATGAAACCAGGACCGTTTTTAAGGCAGGGCAAAAAGGGCAGCTGCCCTGGGCCCTATCATTGTAGTGGGGCCCAAAGCAACTGCCTCATACTTGTCAACTATACCAGTTTAAATTCCCTTAACTTGAAGCTTTAGTCTCATGCTGTGTCCCGATAAGTCCTGCCTACAACTGTGATCATTAAGCCTAACATCAGCCTGTTCTGCAAAAGTAAGCAAATTGGAGGTGGAACCCTTCTTCAAAATAACATGGTGCCACAGCACCCTGAATTTTGGTGTATGTAAATACGCAGGCAGGGAGGAGATGATGTGCTGTAACCTTTAGCAAGCAATCAGTGAGCAGTAGTAATGAGCAGTAACCTCTAACAACCAATCAACATGCAGAAGTCATGTGCTGTAACCTCTAGAAAATAACAGTGAGCCATGTGTGCTGTAACCTCTAGCAGCCAGTCAGTGAGCGGTAATGATACACTGTAACCTCTGGCAACCAATCGCAATCGCTGCCTGATCACATTCAGTAAACAAATTTTGAGTCTAGCTACTATTTATTGTATGTCTCAAAGCATGTGGAGAGTGAAATTACGTGTAAGAGAAAATGTTTGCCCAGGGTCAAATCAATATTAAAGACGGCCCTGGATAAAACAACGCCATCTAAGGTCTGTCCGTGACAGGACCTCAAGGTTCGAGTGTTCCCTGGATGGGTAGGACAAGACTTAAAAAAGTGACCTGCCTGGCCACAATAAAGGCACAATCTCTCCCTCCTTCTAAGGGTTCTCTCGTCCACAGAGAGACGCGTGAAGCCCAAGTGCATGGGTTCATCTTCACAGACCAACTTGGTACCAGGAGGCATGGGAGGTGAGGGAGGCAAGGGTGGGACTGCAAAATTCTGAAACAAATGTACAGGAGGCTTCCGCAAGCGCTCCTTAAAATGCAGTCTTTCTCTGAGTCTGGAGTCAATGAGGATGGCAAACGTGATCTCCGGAGGAGTAACGCGATTTTAGCGATGTCTTTGACAAAGTTCAAGCTGGTAGTTTGCCTCCACACCGGTCGTATGATTGTGCAATTGACCTTCAACCTGGAGTGCAATTGACCTTCAACCTGGTGCCATACCCCCTCGTGCCCGGGTTTACCCTTTGGAGGAGTATGTTGCAGACGCACTTTCTCAAGGTTTCTCAATCGTTTCACGTTTTAAGTGGAAAACTGCGTTTAATACCAGAACAGGCCATTATGAGTACCACGTAATGCCTTTTGGCCTTTGTAACACCCTGGCAGTTTTCCTCCGAGATTTGTTGCAGTTATGTGTGGTGGTTTATCTCGATGATATTCTCATATTTTCCAAGTCCCAGGAGAGCCACCACACTGATGTCTGTCGTGTGCTTCAGTAACTAAGAGAGAACAATCTCTATTGTAAATTGTAGAAGTGCGAATTCCATCGTGAACAGGTTAAATTCCTGGGTTATGTAATTTCCACTGCTGGTTTTTTGATGGACCCAGAGAAACTTTCAGCAGTTCTACAGTGGCCCCGACCCATGGGTTTACATAGTTGCATAGTAGGTGAGGTTGAAAAAAGACAAAAGTCCATCAAGTCCAACCTGTGTGTGTGATTATACGGTATGTCAGTAATACATTATATATCCCTGTATGTTGTGGTCGTTCAGGTGCTTATCTAATAGTTTAGTCTAACTATCAATGCCCCCGCTGAGACCACCGCCTGTGGAAGGGAATTCCTTATCCTTGCCGCTCTTACAGTAAAGAACCCTCTACGAAGTTTAAGGCTAAACCTCTTTTCTTCTAATTTTAATGAGTGGCCACGAGTCTTGTTAAACTCCCTTCTGCGAAAGTTTTATCCCTATAGTGGGGTCACCAGTATGGTATTTGTATTTTGAAATCATATCCCCTCTCAAGCGTCTCTTCTCCACAGGGAATAAGTTCAGTGCTCGCAACCTTTCCTCATAACTAATATCCTCCAGACCCTTTATTGTCTTTCTTGCCCTTCTTTGTACTCACTCCATTTCCAGTACATCCTTCCTGAGGACTGGTGCCCAGAACTGGACACCATATGCTAGGTACGGCCGGACCAGAGTCTTGTAGTGTGGGAGAATTATCATTTTATCTCATTTTTTAAATGCATGCCAATGTTTGCTTTGTTAGCAGCAGCTTGGCATTGCCTATCATCTACTAGGACCCCCAGGTCCTTTTCCATCCTAGATTCCCCCAGAGGTTCTCCCTCCAGTGTATAGATTGCATTCATATTTTTGCCACCCAAATGCATTATTTTTAATTTTTCTACATTGAACCTCATTTGCCATGTAGTTGCCCACCCCATTAATTTGTTCAGATCTCTTTGCAAGGTTTCCACATCCTGCAGAGAAGTTATTGCCCTGCTTAGCTTAGTATCGTCCGCAAATACAGAGATTGAACTGTTTACCCCATCCTCCAGGTCGTTTTTTGAACAAATTAAATAGGATTGGTTCCAGCACAGAACCCTGGGGGACCCCACTATCCATCCCTGACCATTCCGAGTACTCCCCATTTATCACCACCCTCTGAACTCGCCCTTGTAGCCAGTTTTCAATCCATGTACTCACCCTATGGTCCATGCCAACAGACCTTATTTTGTACAGTAAACGTTTATGGGGAACTGTTTCAAATGCTTTTGCAAAATCCAGATGCACCACGTCTATGGGCCTTCCTTTATCAAGCTGGCAACTCACCTCCTCATAGAAGGTTAGTAGATTGGTTCGGCAAGAATGATTCTTCGTGAATTAATGCTGATTTTACATACTCTGCAGCGTTTTCTTGGCTTTGCCAACTATTATTGGAAGTTTATTCATAACTTCTCGTCATTGGTCAAGCCCCTGACTGATATGACCAGAAAGGATGGTAACCCACAGAGTCTAAAGGCTGCCTTTGTTTCTGCTCCTGTGTTGGCACATCCTGATCCTACGTTATCTTTTATCCTTGAGGTTGATGCTTCTGAGACTGGAGTTGGCGCCCTTCTGTCTCAACGTCCTACCTCTGAGAGCGCTGTGCATCCTTGTGGCTACTTTTACAAGAAATTGTCACCTGCGGAGTGCAATTACGAGATTGGTGACAGAGACCTGTTGGCGATCATTTTAGCCCTGAAAGAATGGCGACATCTCCTCGAAGGTACCACTGTGGCAGTTCTCATTTTTGCTGACCATAAAAGTCTCACATTCTTGTCTGAGGCTAAACGCCTTTCTCCCAGAAGGGCGCGATGGGCTCTTTTCTTGTCAAGTTTCAATTACATTGTGTAACCTGGGGGACAGGTAGCAGGTACAAAGCTCCCTGGGATGAGCAGTTGTTCAGGCACAGCTACCAAATCCAGTGAGTGACAAACAGTGCTGTGTTAATTTGTGTTATATTCAAGTCTATATACATGTGCTGTACAGTGTTCCAGAAAACAAATAAGAACAGAAATAGCAAATCAAAAATCCTAGCCGTGTCTCTGCTCTAACTACACAATATGCAGGGCCTAACTACCAGGCTGAGCAAGCCTACCGCTTGTCAGTTTCTGCATAAACTTCTTAACAGCTTTTACCAACCTTTTGCTCTTCACAGCAAAGGCTGTCTGCTCAGGTGAGCTTAAATTAGCCTGGGGAAGAGGACCAAGGCCCAAACTGGATCATGGATCAGAGATTTCTGAATGTGTACGAGAGGAGCCTGGGAGATGTATAAATCCCAAACAGGACTTTTCCTGGCTCTCTCTGGGACGCTCTGCTACATATCCTCCCCCATGTTTCAACCCCAGGATTGGAACACCTGTGGCCCAACAGGAGTGAACACGGGACAGGGCATCTACATTCCCCATCTCCACACCTGGCCTGTGTTTTACGGTGAAGGAGTAATCCTGTAGCTCCAAAGACCACTGGTTCACCCGTCTATTAGTCTCCTTCTTTTGGGCCATCCATTTCAGGGGAGCATGGTCAGTTATTAACTCAAACTGGCCCTAACAAATAGTACCTGAGCACGTCCACGGCCCACTTTATGGCTAAACATTCCTTTTCAATGACTGCATACTTTTTCTCATGGCCATTGAGCTTTCTGCTTAGGTACACCACAGGGTGTTCTTCTCCATTGTGTACCTGTGATAGTACTGCCCCGATACCAGCATCAGACGCATCCGTCTGAACCAAAAAATCTTTGGAGAAATCGAGTTCAGTACTGGCTGTGCACAAAGAGCCTTCTTTATGACTTGGAAAGAGTCCTCTGCTACTGAGGACCATTGCACCACTACAGAGTCTTTCCCTTTCGTAAGGTCTGTCAGAAGGGCAGCTATAGTTGCAAAATTTGGGATAAATCTTCTATAATACCCCGCAATGCCAAGAAAGGCCCTGACCTGCTTCTTGTTTGCAGGACGTGGCCACTCCTGGATGGCTTCTATTTTACTCGCTTGAGCTTTTATGACACCACGGCCAATAGTGTAGCCCAAATACAGTGGTGTGAAAAAGTGTTTGCCCCCTTCCTCATTTCCTGTTCCTTTGCATGTTTGTCACACTTAAGTGTTTCGGAACATCAAACCAATTTAAACAATAGTCAAGGACAACACAAGTAAACACAAAATGCAATTTGTAAATGAAGGTGTTTATTATTAAAGGTGAAAAAAAATCCAAACCATCATGGCCCTGTGTGAAAAAGTGATTGCCCATTAAACCTAATAACTGGTTGGGCCACCCTTAGCAGCAACAACTGCAACCAAGCGTTTGCAATAACGTGCAATGAGGCTTTTACAGCGTCCTGGAGGAATTTTGGCCCACTCATCTTTGCAGAATTGTCCTAATTCAGTTACATTAGAGGGTTTTCGAGCATGAACGGCCTTTTTAAGGTCATACCACAACATCTCAATAGGATTCAGGTCAAGACTTTGGCTAGGCCACTCCAAAGTCTTCATTTTGTTTTTCTTCAGCCATTCGGTGGTGGACTTGCTGGTGTGTTTAGGATCATTGTCCTGCTGCAGAACCCAAGTTCGTTTCAGCTTGAGTACACGAACAGATGGTCGGACATTCTCCTTCAGGATCTCTTGGTAGACAGCAGAATTCATAGTTCCTTTTATCACGGCAAGTCTTCCAGGTCCTGAAGCAGCAAAACAGCCCCAGACCATCACACTACCACCACCATATTTTACTGTTGGTATAATGTTCTTTTTCTGAAATGCAGTGTTCCTTCTACGCCAGATATACTTGGGCACACACCTTCCAAAGAGTTCCACTTTTGTCTCATCGGTCCACAGAATGTTGTCCCAAAAGTCTTGGGGATCATCAAGATGTGTTGTGGAGAAATTAAGACGAGCTTTGATGTTCTTTTTGCTCAGCAGTGGTTTTCTCCTTGGAACTCTGCCATGCAGGCCATTTTTGCCCAGTCTTTTCCTGATGGTGGAGGCATGAACGCTGACCTTAACTGAGGCAAGTGAGGCCTGCAGTTCCTTGGACGTTGTTGTGGGGTCTTTTGTGACCTCTTGGATGAGTCGTCACTGCGCTCTTGGGGTAATTTTGGGCGGCCGGCCACTCCTGGGAAGGTTCACCACTGTTCCATGTCTTCGCCATTTGTGGATAATGGCTCTCACTGTGGTTCGCTGGATTCCCAAAGCTTTGGAAATGGCTTTATAACCCTTTCCAGACTGATAGATCTCAATTACTTTCTTTCTCAATTGTTCCTGAATTTCTTTGGGTCTCGGCATGATGTGTAGCTTTTAAGGATCTTCTGGTGGACCTTACTGTGTCAAGCAGCTCCTATTTAAGTGATGCCTTGATTGTGAACAGGTGTGGCAATAATCAGGCCTGGGTGTGGCTAGAGAAATTGAACTCAGGTGTGGACAACCACAGTTATAGTATGTTTTAACAAGGGGGGCAATCACTTTTTCACACAGGGCCATGATTGTTTGGATTTTTTTTCACCTTTAATAATAAACACCTTCATTTACAAATTGCATTTTGTGTTTACTTGTGTTGTCCTTGACTATTGTTTAACCACTTGACCACTGGGCACTTAAACACCCTTAATAACCAGACCAATTTTCAGCTTTCGGTGCTCTCACACTTTGAATGACAATTACTCATTCATACAACACTGTACCCATATGAAATTTTTGTCCTTTTTTTTCACATAAATAGAGCTTTCTTTTGGTGGTATTTAATCACCTCTGGGTTTTTTATTTTTTGCGCTATAAAAGAAAAATGACTGAAAATTCAGTAAAAAAATGAATTTTTCTTCGTTTTTGTTATAAAATTTAGCAAATTTGTAATTTTTCTTGATAAATTTTGGCCAAAATTTATACTGCTACATATCTTTGGTAAAAATAAGTACAAATTGGGGTATATTATTTGGTCTTTGTGAAAGTTAGAGTCCACAAGCTATGGTGCCAATATCTGAAAATTGATCACACCTGAAGTACTGACGGCCTATCTCATTTCTTGAGACCCTAACATGCCATAAAAGTACAAATACCCCCCAAATGACCCCTTTTTGGAAAGAAGACATTCCAAGGTATTTGGAAAGAGGCATGGTGAGTTTTTTGAAGTTGTCATTTTTTCCCACAATTCTTTGCAATATCAAGATTTTTTTTAATTTTTTTTTTTTTTTTCACAAAATTGTCATATTAGCAGGTTATTTCTCACACACAGCATATGCATACCACAAATTACACCCCAAAACACATTCTGCTATTACTCCTGAGTACGGCGATACCACATGTGTGAGACTTTTACACAGCGTGGCCACATACAGAGGCCCAACATGCAGGGAGCACCATCAGGTGTTCTGGAGCACCCAGGACAATTCTGACATTTCTCTCCTACATGTAAAAATCATCATTTATTTGCTAGAAAATTACATAGAACCCCAAAATATTATATATGTTTTTTTAGCAAAGACCCTAGAGAATACAATGGCGGTCGTTGCAACTTTTTATCTAGCACGGTACTTGCGCAGCAATTTTTCGAACGTGTTTTATTTGGAAAAAAAATGTTTTGTGCTTTACAAAAAACAAAACTGTAAATTTAGCCCAATGTTTTTGCATAATGTGAAAGATGAAGTTACGCCGAGTAAATAGATACCCAACATGTCACGCTTCAAAATTGCACACACTCGTGAAATGGCGCCAAACTTCGCTACTTAAAAATCCCCATAGGCTTTAATTTTGTTTACTGGTTACATGTTTTGAGTTACAGAGGAGGTCTAGGACCAAAATTATTGTTCTCGCTCTAACGTTCGCAGCGATACCTCACATGTGTGGTTTGAACACCGTTTTCATATGTGGGCGGGACTTACGTATGCGTTCGCTTCTGCGTGCGAGCATACGGGGACAGGGACGCTTTAAAAAATATATATATATTTTATTGTTCATTTTACTTTATTTATTTTAGTTTGACCCTTTTTTCCCCCCCAAAAATTTTTTTGATCACTTTTATTCCTATTACAAGGAATGTAAACATCCCTTGTAATAGGAATATGGCATTACAGGTCCTCTTTACAGTGAGATATGGGGTCAATAAGACCCCACATCTCACCTCTAGGCTGGAAAGCCTGAAATAAAAAAAAAAAAACGATCCTGGCTTTGATCGTAGCGAGTATCGCAGGGTATTGTTGGGTATTGCAGGGTATTGCAGAGTATCGCGGGGTATTGCAGAGTATTGCAGGGTATGGTAGAGTATTGCAGAGTATCGCCGGGTATTGCAGAGTATCGCAGGGTATGGTAGAGTATCGCCGGGTATCGCCGGGTATTGCAGGGTATCGCCGGGTATTGCAGAGTATCGCAGGATATGGCAGAGTATCGCAGGGTATGGCAGAGTATCGCAGGGTATGGCAGAGTATCGCGGGGGTATGGCAGAGCATCGCGGGGTATGGCAGGGCATCGCGGGGTATGGCAGGGCATCGCGGGGTATGGCAGGGCATCGCGGGGTATGGCAGGGCATCGCGGGGTATGGCAGGGCATCGCGGGGTATGGCAGAGTATTGCGGGGTATGGCAGAGTATTGCGGGGTATGGCAGAGTATTGCGGGGTATGGCAGAGTATTGCGGGGTATGGCAGAGTATTGCGGGGTATGGCAGAGTATTGCGGGGTATGGCAGAGTATTGGGGGGTATGGCACAGTATAGGGGGGTATGGCACAGTATAGGGGGGTATGGCAGAGAATCCATCCATCCATGCTCAGCCATCCCTCCATACCCTGCAATACCCAGCAATACACTGCAGGCTATTGCTGGGTATTGCAGGGTATGGAGGGATGGCTGAGCATGGATGGATGGATGGATCGGTGGTGGCAGAGCAGGCTGTGGGCACTACAGATCCCGCCCACAGCACTGCTGCCACCGATCCCTCCCCCTCTCCTCTCATACTGTACCGATCGGTACAGAGAGAGGAGGAGAGAGGAACCAGCGTCATCAAATGACGCCGGTTTGCTTACATGTGATCACTCCGTCATTTGACGGAGCGATCACGTGGTAAACGGCCGCGATGAGCGGCCGTTTACCGTGATCCATGATCCGCCGGGTCCTCTGGACCCGGCGATCATGGATGCTCTCGAGTGCGCGCAAGAGCAGAATTCTGTGAGGCCATTAATTAACGGCCTCCCAGAGTTAAGCAACCGCCCTGTAGCCGTTTTTTCGGCTATGGGCCGGTTGTTAACTGGTTAAATTGGTTTGATGTTCCGAAACACTTAAGTGTGACAAACATGCAAAGGAACAGGAAATGAGGAAGGGGGCAAACACTTTTTCACACCACTGTATGAGAAATATCCTAGACATGCAAGACACATCATAAATGGATTATTCCCTAAAAACAAATTACACACAGCATTGAACAATAAGATAGAATATATTGTATCATGTCATAAAGTAATTTATATAGTTGATTCAGTGGCAAAAATTTGATACCCAAGACCAGAGACAAGAAGAAGAGGAAGCCCTGCCGTGCTTGCGCTGGTGTGTTTGTGTCACGCCCCTGGTAGTGGTGAGTCTGATTAGCAGAGAAGGGCCTCCCTTGCGGCTCCCGCTCGCCGGTCCCCTGGTGATGTGACAGTAGGACCAGGAGTCAGGAGGGGCACAGGTGCCTGGCAGGAACAGTAAGACCGGTATGAGAGATCCCTGGATCAGCTCAGCGGTTTGAGGTAAGTAGGTAACAACAGGCAGGCTGGAACTGTATGCAGACTGGAACAACAGGCAGGCTGGAACTGTATGCAGACTGGAACAACAGGCAGGCTGGAACTGTATGCAGACTGGAACAACAGGCAGGCTGGAACTGTATGCAGACTGGAACAACAGGCAGGCTGGAACTGTATGCAGACTGGAACAACAGGCAGGCTGGAACTGTATGCAGACTGGAACAACAGGCAGGCTGGAACTGTATGCAGGCTGGAACAACAGGCAGGCTGGAACTGTATGCAGGCTGGAACAACAGGCAGGCTGGAACTGTATGCAGGCTGGAACAACAGGCAGACTTGGATCTGTGTGCAGACTGGAACAGGCAGACTTGGATCCGTGTGCAGACTGGAACAACAGGCAGACTTGGATCCGTGTGCAGACTGGAACAACAGGCAGACTTGGATCCGTGTGCAGACTGGAAAAACAGGCAGACTTGGATCTGTGTGCAGACTGGAACAACAGGCAGACTTGGATCTGTGTGCAGACTGGAGCAATAGGCAGACTTGGATCTGTGTGCAGACTGGAGCAATAGGCAGACTTGGATCTGTGTGCAGACTGGAACAATAGGCAGACTTGGATCTGTGTGCAGACTTGGGTGGTCAGACAGGCCGGGTCGGGTATCAGGCTGGCAGCGCAGTACAGATGGGTAAGACAGGAGAATGGTCACAGACAAGCCAAGGTCAATTTGCAGGGACAGAGCGGAAGGTCAAGGATAGCCGGGTCAAACGCAGGTAAAAAGGTTTCAGATCAGGTTTTCTCACAGAACGCTGTAGAGCAGACAGCGGGGACCGTCAGTGACAGACGGATTTAAATAGCCTCATTGGCGCCAATGGGGGCGCGCACTTGTACGCGAACGCACGTTCTCGTCTGCGGGCGCGCTCGCGCATGCGCAATGGCAACCGAGAACGGGGACCAGGGATGCTGAGGCGCCGATTACTGGCAGGATCCTCATGTCGCCGGCCACTGGCAGAGCCTTCATGACATTGCCCCCCCTAAGGGGCAGCCTCCGGATGCCCTTCCGGGCAAATTTCTCAGGATGGGCCCTCTTAAAAGACTGGACTAGACTCTTAGCGTGGATGTTCTCCTCGGGCTCCCAGGAATTTTCTTCGGGGCCATACCCCTTCCACTTAATTAGGAACTGGTTTCGGTTCTGCCTTCTTCTGAAATTGAGGATAGCCTCCACCTGAAACTCCTCTTCCCTATCCACCAGGACTGGGTCAGGAGGGATGGCCCTCCTATTGGGAAAGGGATTACTAACCGAGGGCTTCAGCAAGGACACATGGAACACCGGTGGATCTTCAGTGAATCCGGGAGTTCCAATTCGTACGCCACCTCGTTGATCCTTCTCTTGACCGGGAAGGGACCCAAGAATTTGGGGCCCAGTTTCCGTGAGGGGCAGGCCAGTTTCAAGTTGGTGGTGGATAGCCATACGGGCTCACCTGGAGCAAGCACCAATTCTCCCTGTCTCTTCTTGTCGAAGATGGCCTTATTGTACTCCTGAGTCCTGGTCATGGTTTCTTGGAGAAGTTGGTTATTGGTGGAGAAGAAATTGATCCGTTCTTGGACTGCTGGCACAGTGCAGTCAGGGAGAGAGTTGGGCAGGAATGCAGGGTGAAACCCGTAATTTGCAAAAAAGGGGGTCTGTTTGGTGGCAGAGTGGGTGGCGTTATTGTAGGCGAACTCGGCCAGGGGCAGGAGGGAGATCCAGTCATCTTGGGCAAAGAAGGAGAAGCAGCGCAGATACTGCTCTAGGGTCTGATTGGTCTGCTCCGTCTGCCCATTGGACTGAGGGTGGTAGGCAGACGAGAGAGCAAGTTCAATATCCAAGGACTGGCACAGGGACCTCCAGAATCGAGAGGTGAATTGCACCCCTCGGTCCGAGACTATGCTAGCCGGTACCCCGTGGAGTCGGACAATTTCCTTGATGAAGACCCGTGCCGTTTCTGGAGCTGAGGGAGTGCCCTTCATAGGGATGAAGTGTGCCATCTTGGACAGACGATCGACGATCACGAAGATCGTCGTGTGGCCCTCCGCCAGGGGCAACTCCACAATGAAGTCCAGAGAAATCATTCTCCAAGGGCGATCTGGGACGGACAGGGGCTTGAGAAGACCCCAGGCCCTGGTCTTGGGGTTCTTATTCCGGATGCAGGTAGGGCAAGTGTCCACAAACTTCTTGCAGTCGGCCAGCAATTGAGCCCACCAGAAGGTACGTTGTACCAGATCGGTGGTTTTGGCGACACCGAAGTGTCCGGCCAAAGCGTGGTCGTGGCATAGCTCCATGACTGTTACCCGAAGTTGCTCTGGAGTGTAAATCTTGTCCCCGTACCAAAGTAGGCCATCCTTCGCCTGTAGTTGGGTTTCGGAAGTGGGCCTTTGCCCTGCTGAGGCACGTTTAAACTGAGACAGCAAGTCTTCTTGGAGAAGGAGGAAATTCCCAGGGGCCAGAATGGTATCGGGAGAGGCTTCCTCCTTGTGCTTATGGTACATCCTGGACAGGGCGTCTGGTTTGACATTCTTGGATCCGGGGCGATATGTCACATGAAAGGTGAAGCGAGAAAAGAAGAGCGCCCACCTGGCTTGTCTGGGTTTCAACCTTTTCGCTGATTTCAAGTATTCCAGGTTTTTGTTGTCAGTGAATATTAGAATGGGGTGAGAGGCCCCTTCCAGAAGGTATCACCACTCCTCCAGGGCAGCCTTGATTGCCAGTAGTTCCCGGTCACCTACATCATAGTTCCTCTCGGCCAAGGACAGCTTGCGGGAAAAGAAGGCGACTGGGTGCAACAAAGACTTGTCCCCTTGCCTCTGGGATAGTATGGCTCCTACCGCGATTTCAGAGGCGTCTACCTCCAGGGTAAAGGGCAGAGAGGTATCCGGGTGCCTGAGGATGGGTGCTGAAGTGAACAAGGTCTTAAGGACCTCAAAAGCCTCCTGGGCCTCGGAAGACCACCGGAAACGGGTCCCTTGTCTGGTCAGCTGGGTGATAGGTGCCACAATGGCGGAGAATCCTTTAATGAATTTACGGTAGAAATTGGCAAAGCGAATGAACCGCTGAATGCCTTTCTTGTCTGCCGGAATAGGCCATTCCAAGATGGCAGAGATCTTCTGGGGATCCATCTTGATGCCCGTGCTTGAGATGATAAGCCCAAGGAAGGGAATACTCTCCTGTTCGAATTGGCACTTCTCTGCCTTAGCATACAAACCGTGGATACGGAGCCGTAATTACAATTTTTAGGCAATGCTTTGCAACAGGTCTCATTGCTGTGCTCAGAGTACAGTATCTGTGAGGGGTTGCAGTGTTGTGGCACCAGCACCAATGCCTAAGGCACAATTTTTCAGCCCCTGTTTAACAGGGGCGTGTAATTACAATTTTTTAAGCAATGCTTCGCAACATGTCTGACTGCTGTGCTCCAAGTACAGTATCTGTGAGGGGTTGCAGTGTTGTGGCACCAGCACCAGTGCCTAAGGCACAATTTTTCAGTCCCTGTTTAACAGCTATGAGTAAGCACTAGTTGTGGTGCGAAACGCGTCAACTCTGTACCCCCCTTTTTTGCTGTGTATGGATTGCAGTGTTTTTTGCTTTTAAATAAACTTTTTGGATTTTATTTTCTCTGTGTGCGGCTGTCCGGAGTTCTTCCTTTTTTGATTTCCTGTTTAACAGGGGCGTGTAATTACAAATCTTGATCTAATAGTTCACAGCAGGGCCCATTCCTGCGCCCACCAAGAGTAACTGTGAGGGCTTACAGTCTTGTGGCAAACACCGTCCACCACCACCACCAAAGGCCCAATTTTTTCTGCCCTGTTCAACAGGTGCATGCAATTACAAATCTTGATCTAATAACTCACAGCAGGGCCCATTCCTGCGCCCACCAAGAGTGAGGGCTTACAGTCTTGTGGCAACACCGTCCACCACCACCACCAAAGGCCCAATTTTTCTGCCCTGTTCAACAGGTGCAAGCAATTACAAATCTTGATCTAATAACTCACAGCAGGGCCCATTCCTGCGCCCACCAAGAGTAACTGTGAGGGCTTACAGTCTTGTGGCAACACCGTCCACCACCACCAAAGGCCCAATTTTTCTGCCCTGTTCAACAGATGCATGCAATTACAAATCTTGATCTAATAACTCACAGCAGGGCCCATTCCTGTGCCCACCAAGAGTAACTGTGAGGGCTTACAGTCTTGTGGCAACACCGTCCACCACCACCACCAAAGGCCCAATTTTTCTGCCCTGTTCAACATGTGCATGCAATTACAAATCTTGATCTAATAACTCACAGCAGGGCCCAATTTTTCTGCTTACAGTCTTGTGGCAACACCGTCAACCACCACCAAAGGCCCAATTTTTCTGCCCTGTTCAACAGGTGCATGCAATTACAAATCTTGATCTAATAACTCACAGCAGGGCCCATTCCTGCGCCCACCAAGAGTAACTGTGAGGGCTTACAGTCTTGTGGCAAACACCGTCCACCACCACCACCAAAGGCCCAATTTTTCTGCCCTGTTCAACATGTGCATGCAATTACAAATCTTGATCTAATAACTCACAGCAGGGCCCATTCCTGTGCCCACCAAGAGTAACTGTGAGGGCTTACAGTCTTGTGGCTACACCAACATCTAATGGGGCAAATTTCTGCAGAGTATATACGGTAGGCCCCTACTTTCAAACATCCAACTTACAAACGACTCCTACTTGCAAACGGAAGGAGAAAACAGGAAGTGAGAGGAAATCTACCCCTAGGAAGGGAAATTCTATCCTGTTACATTTAATTTGGGAAAAAGGTATCTCCTCTCTACTGATGCTTTATCACCAATCCTTGTTTCAATTAAAACCCACTTTTCCAAAAACATTTGTCATTGGGACAGAAAGTGAGGTGAAATGTTCTGAACAGATGTGCAAAGACAGCAAATGTTACAGGGGTGATAACCCCTCCCTATGTTCTCCAAAAAGCTTAAAAATAGATTTTTTTGGGATGGAGCTACACTTCATAATGTACCTGTTCAGATTCTACTTAAGAACAAACCTACAGTCCCTCTCTTGTTTGCACCGCCTATATACTGCTGTTCAGAGTATATAGGGTTGTAGGTATAGGGTTTTATTTTGGGTGCGGGGTTCCCCTTAATATCCATACAAGATCCAAAGGGGCTGGGGTGGGGGGGGGATGATGGGGTAGCCATGCCATTTTCTCAAGGATTTTCAGCCATATGGCCAGGACAAGACATGCCGCAAGTGGTTTTAAATGGCTTCTTTTTTTCCTTTACAAATGTCATTTTGTGCAGGGACAGTTCTAAACACGGGAAACACATGCCACTTCACAGGCATACTTTAGACACCCCCAGGTACCATATTTAAAAGGAATATTTCACTTTTTTTTCCCACTTTATGCATCATTAAAATGACTGCTCCCGAAAAAACATTAGTTTTTAAAAGTTCTTTTTGCATTGATATATGTGCCCTGGGGCAGGACCCGGGTCCCCAAACCTGTTATATGACATTAACATGCATATTGGCTGTTGTAATTAGCAATTTTGATTTCGAACGTTCGCATCCATTGTAATGAATAGGGTTTGAAAATTCGCGCAAACTTTCGGTCCGTCCAAAGGTTCTGGTGCGAACCGAACCCGGGGGTGTTTGGCTCATCCTTATTGGTCGTAGGGAAGCTTCAGAATTAAAGGTTTAATCCCTCTGGCCGCATCCAGGGAGGCGAGACCCGGCAGGTCTCCCTCCTCTTTAGCAAGAAGTAGTTCCTCTATCAAGTCGGCTAATTCTCGTAGTTTGTGATAACCCTTGCTAGGTATTCTGGGAAAGTCCTCAATCCTTTTAAAAAGTGCATGCTCTAAAGTCTCTGTCGAGCCATAGCACTCTTCTAATCTGCTACAAATCTTTTTAAGACCAGTCTCTGGTTGTTTTATGTTTATGTTCCTGATTCTACTGGCATGTTCGGCAGAGTCCCTCCCAAGCCATTGGACTCAGAGGTCTATTTCATCGGCGTGAGACATTACCAGCAGCTTCACGTCATCCTCTCATCATTAGCATCCAAACCTCACCAGCCAAGCATTCCATCTAAGCCCCTGGTTTCCCATTGCCCAGTAAACAGCCATCAACAGCAAGTATTCTTACAGCCTCATCTTTGCCTGGTCAGCCAGCCATCCTCTTGGCACACTCCCCAGCATGGCCTTTTTATTATCACAAAAGCTTTCACAAACAGGAAGTGCCTGCCTCCAACAGCAGACACTCCCACAATACAAAATGACATCACAGGAAGTGACATGGAGTAAAAGGGTAGGGCACTCACAAAAGGAATTGCACATGATTAAATCAGACACAGGGAGACAGATGACAATCTATAAAAACATACATCCTAGAATAAAATGTCCACATACATTTTATACAATATAATTTCCACAACATTCCTTCCTTTTTTGTCATATGCTCCTATGTGTCCCACAATGAATTTCGATCTTCTTACACCTGGAAATGAATCAGTCCTTACAGTCCATATGAGTCCATAAAAAGGAGAACACGGCTTGACATGGAGACTCTGTTCTTCAGTAGAGATGACATGGTGAGCTGTAGTAGTCGCTGGTCGGTCTGGGATCCTCTGTCTTGTTTGCAGGTCGGGCATCTTGGGCGTCTTGTTGAGGAAAATGTGGTCATCTGCTCGGGCTCTGGTCACGCGTCCAAATCAGGCAGCAGGAGCACCTCATCACGATATATATAAGGAATAGAAACAAAAACAGCATGAGTAAATATACCCCTACTTCCTTCAACTATGATCCGCTGCAAAAATAAAAATTAAATCACCACAGATTCCCAGACTTTTTAGAGAATTCCACCCTTCACTAGCTACAGATCTGGCTTTGCCTCTCAGGGATCCAAGCCCCATTCATATGGGCCTGAACTTTGTCACTAGTATCCCCGATTCAGGTATAACAATCTTTACTTATGAATTCCCAGGACCCCCCTTTGGATTGTGGGAACTTCCTTGTAGCTTCAACAGTTACATGAAAACATCCCATCCTCAATGGATGATACACTTTTCAATTGTTTCATAAGCTCAAGTCCCCACCGTGTACAAGCAATTCCCTTCTAGGTGTCCCTGTCATTCTTACCTTCCCTCGCGCCATCAGATCCTCGCGATCGGCCGTGACATAAGATGCTGGGACGAGATTCACCAGCACACATGAATCTCTTCCATTAGGGGAATTACTTTATAAACTGTAGATCCGAAGCTTTACTTTATAAACTGTGGGCTATCTAGTTATCCCGATACCAAAGCTGGTGAGAACCAGAGCTATTGTCAAAATTATAATTAATTTTACCCTCTAGAAATGTATCGATAAATTCCATTTACAAATGTCTGTTTGGAGTCTTTACTAGTTTGTCACAACTCCTCACACCAATATGCCTGTATATCATACACCGCTGTCATCACTGGGGCACTAGAGCTCCGTAGAGACTCAGAGTAGACCCAACCATGTGTCCTGTTCACTTTCTTAGCTACTTGGAAAATACACTTTTTAAAAAAATATAAATCACCCTGTCACGCCCCTGGTAGTGGTGAGTCTGATTAGCAGAGAAGGGCCTCCCTTGCGGCTCCCACTCGCCGGTCCCCTGGTGATGTAATAGTAGGACCAGGAGTCAGGAGGGGCACAGGTGCCTGGCAGGAACAGTAAGACCGGTATGAGAGATCCCTGGATCAGCTCAGCGGTTTGAGGTAAGTAGGTAACAACAGGCAGGCTGGAACTGTATGCAGACTGGAACAACAGGCAGGCTGGAACTGTATGCAGACTGGAACAACAGGCAGGCTGGAACTGTATGCAGACTGGAACAACAGGCAGACTGGAACTGTATGCAGACTGGAACAACAGGCAGGCTGGAACTGTATGCAGTCTGGAACATCAGGCAGTCTGGAACTGTATGCAGGCTGGAACTGTATGCAGACTGGAACAACAGGCAGGCTGGAACTGTATGCAGACTGGAACAACAGGCAGACTTGGATCTGTGTGCAGACTGGAACAACAGGCAGACTTGGATCTGTGTGCAGACTGGAACAACAGGCAGACTTGGATCTGTGTGCAGACTGGAACAACAGGCAGACTTGGATCTGTGTGCAGACTGGAACAACAGGCAGACTTGGATCTGTGTGCAGACTGGAACAACAGGCAGACTTGGATCTGTGTGCAGACTGGAACAACAGGCAGACTTGGATCTGTGTGCAGACTTGAACAACAGGCAGACTGGAACAATAGGCAGACTTGGATCTGTATGCAGACTTGGGTGGTCAGACAGGCCGGGTCGGGTATCAGGCTGGCAGGAGAATGGTCACAGACAAGCCAAGGTCAATTTGCAGGGACAGAGCGGAAGGTCAAGGATAGCCGGGTCAAACACAGGTAAACAGATTTCAGATCAGGTTTTCTCACAGAACGCTGTAGAGCAGACAGCGGGGACCGTCAGTGACAGACGGATTTAAATAGCCTCATTGGCGTCAATGGGGGCGCGCACTTGTTCGCGCACGCGCGCTCTCGTCTGCGGGCGCGTGCGCGCTCGTGCATGCGCAATGGCAACCGAGAACGGGGACCAGGGATGCTGAGGCGCCGATTACTGGCAGGATCCTCATGTCGCCGGCCACTGGCAGAGCCTTCATGACATTGCCCCCCCCCCTAAGGGGCAGCCTCCGGATGCCCTTCCGGGCAAATTTCTCAGGATGGGCCCTCTTAAAAGACTGCACTAGACTCTTAGCGTGGATGTTCTCCTCGGGCTCCCAGGAATTTTCTTCGGGGCCATACCCCTTCCACTTAATTAGGAACTGGTTTCGGTTCTGCCTTCTTCTGAAATTGAGGATAGCCTCCACCTCAAACTCCTCTTCCCCATCCACCAGGACTGGGTCGGGAGGGATGGCCCTCCTATTGGGAAAGGGATTACTAACCGAGGGCTTCAGCAAGGACACATGGAACACCGGGTGGATCTTCAGTGAATCCGGGAGTTCCAATTCGTACGCCACCTCGTTGATCCTTCTCTTGACCGGGAAGGGACCCAAGAATTTGGGGCCCAGTTTCCGTGAGGGGCAGGCCAGTTTCAAGTTGGTGGTGGATAGCCATACGGGCTCACCTGGAGCAAGCACCAATTCTCCCCGTCTCTTCTTGTCGAAGATGGCCTTATTGTACTCCTGAGTCCTGGTCATGGTTTCTTGGAGAAGTTGGTTATTGGTGGAGAAGAAATGTATCCGTTCTTGGACTGCTGGCACAGTGCAGTCAGGGAGAGAGTTAGGCAGGAATGCAGGGTGAAACCCGTAATTTGCAAAAAAGGGGGTCTGTTTGGTGGCAGAGTGGGTGGCGTTATTGTAGGCGAACTCGGCCAGGGGCAGGAGGGAGATCCAGTCATCTTGGGCAAAGGAGGAGAAGCAACGCAGATACTGCTCTAGGGTCTGATTGGTCCGCTCCGTCTGCCCATTGGACTGAGGGTGGTAGGCAGACGAGAGAGCAAGTTCAATATCCAAGGACTGGCACAGGGACCTCCAGAATCGAGAGGTGAATTGCACCCCTCGGTCCGAGACTATGCTAGCCGGTACCCCGTGGAGTCGGACAATTTCCCTGATGAAGACCCGTGCCGTTTCTGGAGCTGAGGGAGTGCCCTTCATAGGGATGAAGTGTGCCATCTTGGACAGACGATCGACGATCACGAAGATCGTCGTGTGGCCCTCCGACAGGGGCAACTCCACAATGAAGTCCAGAGAAATCATTCTCCAAGGGCGATCTGGGACGGACAGGGGCTTAAGAAGACCCCAGGCCCTGGTCTTGGGGTTCTTATTCCGGATGCAGGTAGGGCAAGTGTCCACAAACTTCTTGCAGTCGGCCCGCAATTGAGCCCACCAGAAGGTACGTTGTACCAGATCGGTGGTTTTGGTGACACCGAAGTGTCCGGCCAAAGTGTGGTCGTGGCATAGCTCCATGACTGTTACCCGAAGTTGCTCTGGAGTGTAAATCTTGTCCCCGTACCAAAGTAGGCCATCCTTCGCCTGTAGTTGGGTTTCGGAAGTGGGCCTTTGCCCTGCTGAGGCACGTTTAAACTGAGACAGCAAGTCTTCTTGGAGAAGGAGGAAATTCCCAGGGGCCAGAATGGTATCGGGAGAGGCTTCCTCCTTGTGCTTATGGTACATCCTGGACAGGGCGTCTGGTTTGACATTCTTGGATCCGGGCCGATATGTCACATGAAAGGTGAAGCGAGAAAAGAAGAGCGCCCACCTGGCTTGTCTGGGTTTCAACCTTTTCGCTGATTTCAAGTATTCCAGGTTTTTGTGGTCAGTGAATATTAGAATGGGGTGAGAGGCCCCTTCCAGAAGGTATCGCCACTCCTCCAGGGCAGCCTTGATTGCCAGTAGTTCCCGGTCACCTACATCATAGTTCCTCTCGGCCAAGGACAGCTTGCGGGAAAAGAAGGCGACTGGGTGCAACAAAGACTTGTCCCCTTGCCTCTGGGATAGTATGGCTCCTACCGCGATTTCGGAGGCGTCTACCTCCAGGGTAAAGGGCAGAGAGGTATCCGGGTGCCTGAGGATGGGTGCTGAAGTGAACAAGGTCTTAAGGGCCTCAAAAGCCTCCTGGGCCTCGGAAGACCACCGGAAACGGGTCCCTTGTCTGGTCAGCTGGGTGATAGGTGCCACAATGGCGGAGAATCCTTTAATGAATTTACGGTAGAAATTGGCAAAGCCAATGAACCGCTGAATGCCTTTCTTGTCTGCCGGAATAGGCCATTCCAAGATGGCAGAGATCTTCTGGGGATCCATCTTGATGCCCGTGCTTGAGATGATCAGCCCAAGGAAGGGAATACTCTCCTGTTCGAATTGGCACTTCTCTGCCTTAGCGTACAAACCGTGGATACGGAGCCGGCCCAGGACCTCCTTGACATGTCTGCGGTGGGATTCTAAAGAGGGAGAGAAGATCAAGATGTCATCCAAGTATACAACGGCAAACAAGTCCAGGAAGTCCCGGAGTACATCGTTAATAAAGTACTGGAATGTGGCAGGGGCATTGCATAGGCCAAAGGGCATTACGAGGTATTCGTAATGCCCATAACGTGTCCGGAAGGCCGTCTTCCACTCATCTCCATCTTTTATGCGAACCAGGTTGTAGGCCCCCCAAAGGTCAAGTTTCGTAAAGATGGTGGCCGTACCAAGTCTCTGAAATAATTCGGGGACCAGTGGGAGAGGGTAACGGTTCTTAACCGTTATATTATTTAGTTCCCGGTAGTCCACGCAGGGCCGGAGGGTATGGTCTTTCTTCTCAACGAAGAATATGCCGGCACCCGCTGGAGAGGTAGACGGGCGGATGAAGCCCTTCCTGAGATTCTCCTCAATGTACTCCTTAAGTTTGCCTTGCTCCACCTCTGTCAGGGGGAAGACTCTCCCAAAGGGAATTTCTGCCCCAGGGAACAGTTCAATGGGACAGTCATAAGCCCTATGAGGTGGGAGCACCTCTGCTGCCTGTTTACTAAAAACGTCCAGGTATTCGTGGTAGGCCTGGGGAATGGCCTGACGGAGGTCCACCTCAGAGTCCATACTTAGCAGGGTGGCCACCCTGACGGAGTTAGAGGACCCGCAAGACATCTGACAGTACGGGGAGGAGAAGGAGACCATCCCAGTGGCCCAGTCAATAACTGGGTTGTGGGCCTTCAGCCACGGCATGCCCAGAATTACAGGAGACAATGGAGAAGAGATAATGTCCAGGCAAAGTAGTTCCCGGTGGTCGCCCGAGATGGTCATGGGCAATGGGGTGGTCTCCTGTGTTACTGGGCCCGACCGGATGGAGGAGCCGTCTGCCAGGTAAACTGATAGTCCATGGACCTTAGACTGGAGAGGAATCTGGTGTTGGGCAGCAAATGAAGAGTCCATGAAGCAGCTGCATGCCCCAGAATCAATAATGGCGGGTGCCTGGAGGGTTCTTCCCGGAAGCTGAAACGAGACAGAGAGGGCAATGTGAGAAGCAATCTGGGTTGAAGAGTCCAGTGGGCTGGCAGGCATGAGGGGGCACTTACGAGCCTTGGCTGGGCAGTTCCTCACGTAGTGCCCGGGCTCACCGCAGTAGAGGCACAAGTTATTGGCCCGGGGTCGTTGACGTTCCTCCGGGGTTAAGGAAGGCCTCAGGAGCCCCAGCTGCATGGGCTCCAAGGAGTCAGGAAGAGGTGCAGGTCGGTGGGCAGAACCGGGTTGCAAATGACTCGGGGCCTTGGGAAGCATCCAGGTAGGACGGGAAAAACTGGAGGCTCGTTCAGTCCTGCGTTCTCTCAGCCGCCGGTCAATCTGAATGGCCAAGTTGATCAGAGTGTCCAAGGTCTGGGGCACCCCAACTCTTGCAAGTTCGTCTTTCAGCGCCTCGGAAAGTCCTAGGCGGAACTGGTGACGAAGGGCCGCGTCGTTCCACTGTGTGTCCGCACCCCAACGCCTAAAGTCCGCTACATAGTCCTCTACGGGCCTTCGTCCCAGCTGGAGGGTGCGCAGAGTGGTCTCCGTGGTCACTGAGAGTTGGGGGTCCTCATAAAGTTGGGCCATAGTGTCAAAAAATGAAGCAAGGCTGGCCAGTGCGGGGTCCTTCTGTTCTAATAGGCGGTGGGCCCAGGTCCGTGGATCTCCGGAAAGTAGGGAGATCACGAAGCCCACCTTGGTGGCTTCCAGGGAAAAGGTGCGTGGCTGTAATGCGAAAAATAGTTCACAAGAATTGCGGAAGTCCCGAAAAAGATTGCGGGCCCCCGAGAACCTCTCAGGGATTGGGACCCTGGGCTCTGGGGGGAGCATTACCACCGATGGACCTGAACCTACCCCGGATGGGGGTGCTGGTGGAGGTGAGGGTCCCACGGGGCCGACCGGGTTGGATAGGGCCAGCACCCGTTCTTCCAACCGGGTGTATCCCTGCTGAAGGTTCTTTACCGCCTCGGTCAGTCCCGCCAGGTGTTGGCACAGTCCTTCCATAGGAGAGGCCCCCTGCTCAGACTCAGACATGGCTGTCTGCTACTGTCATGCCCCTGGTAGTGGTGAGTCTGATTAGCAGAGAAGGGCCTCCCTTGCGGCTCCCGCTCGCCGGTCCCCTGGTGATGTGACATCAGGACCAGGAGTCAGGAGGGGCACAGGTGCCTGGCAGGAACAGTAAGACCGGTATGAGAGATCCCTGGATCAGCTCAGCGGTTTGAGGTAAGTAGGTAACAACAGGCAGGCTGGAACTGTATGCAGGCTGGAACAACAGGCAGGCTGCAACTGTATGCAGACCGGAACAACAGGCAGGCTTGGAACTGTGTGCAGACTGGAACAACAGGCAGACTTGGAAATGTGTGCAGACTGGAACAACAGGCAGGCTGGAGCTGTATGCAGACTGGAACAACAGGCAGACTTGGAGCTGTGTGCAGACTGGAACAACAGGCAGACTTGGAGCTGTGTGCAGACTGGAACAACAGGCAGACTTGGATCTGTATGCAGACTGGAACAACAGGCAGACTTGGATCTGTATGCAGACTGGAACAACAGGCAGACTTGGATCTGTGTGCAGACTGGAACAACAGGCAGACTTGGATCTGTGTGCAGACTGGAACAACAGGCAGACTTGGATCTGTGTGCAGACTGGAGCAATAGGCAGACCTGGATCTGTGTGCAGACTGGAACAATAGGCAGACTTGGATCTGTGTGCAGACTTGGGTGGTCAGACAGGCCGGGTCGGGTATCAGGCTGGCAGCGCAGTACAGATGGGTAAGACAGGAGAATGGTCACAGACAAGCCAAGGTCAATTTGCAGGGACAGAGCGGAAGGTCAAGGATAGCCGGGTCAAACACAGGTAAACAGATTTCAGATCAGGTTTTCTCACAGAACGCTGTAGAGCAGACAGCGGGGACCGTCAGTGACAGACGGATTTAAATAGCCTCATTGGCGCCAATGGGGGCGCGCACTTGTTCGCGCACGCGCGCTCTCGTCTGCGGGCGCGTGCGCTCGCGCATGCGCAATGGCAACCGAGAACGGGGACCAGGGATGCTGAGGCGCCGATTACTGGCAGGATCCTCATGTCACCGGCCACTGGCAGAGCCTTCATGACACACCCATAGGACTTCTAGTGTGTTAGTGGCATCACGCAGA
>CM053033.1:135623594-135664992 GCA_028564925.1 Lithobates sylvaticus
TACTGCTTCTAATGATCACTGTTCCCTTGGCAACATGGAAGAGGTGGAAGCAGGCTTTCCTGACATTGTTGTAGACAAATTTGATTTCCAGCCCTCTACCCATGTTGGCACCACCGACAGCCCAGAAAGTATCTCCCCTCAGTCCCCACTACTGTTCTCTCCTGAAAAGACCCCTGCCCAAGTGCTTTCTAAGCCTCCAGCATCAGAATGGGCAAATGGAACCATTAGGCCTCAATCCGTCACAGCACCCAAAATAACTGGGATGTTCAGGTCTCTTCCTCCTGCCGAACCTTAAAAAGAGAATGTGACCACTGCAGTTAAAAGGATTCCATCAGGCAGTGTCATTGGTGGTGGCTGCCGTTCCAGCATTTGGCAGCATTTTAAAAGAATTGGTGTTGGTCAGAAGGCCAAATGCAATCACTGTGGCAGGGAGGTCAGCTGGGGCCGAGACATAGGGCAACTCAGTAATAGTGGCATGAACCAGAAAATGCGTGTGCACCACCACGCAGTGCTGTTAGGGGAGAAAAGTATTATGGCCCCTCCTCCAAACACCAAAAGGGGAACCAATAGTGGCACTGCCACAGCCACCATAAGTGCCAGCACCACCAGCCAGTACGAGGCAGAAAAGAATGCTGTTAACATCCCGCATCCAATCCATACCAGCCAGGCCACCCTGGAAGATTTTAGTGGCTTTCAGAGTAAGGGTATGTCTCGGGCACAGGTACATAAAATAACACGCCTGATCGGCCAGCTCATTGCAGTTGGAGAAGCACCTTTCAACATGGTGGAAGGTGAGCCCTTCAAGAAATTGATGCAGGCTGATGCACCACAGTACCGTGTGCCATCACATAAGACCTTCAGCCAAACTGTGGTGCCAGCCTTGGGTTGGGGTGCTCAAGGAGGAGATTGGAAGGGCAGGTGGACAGGCAGTGCACCTGACCACTGACCTGTGGAATGCGTGTAGTGCCCAGCACGCCTTCCTGTCCCTGGCGGCACATTGGTGGCAGGCCAAGGTGTCCCATGATGTAGTTCAAATATCTGGATCCTCGTCAGCAGTTGACAAACAGGGGTACCGTTCCTTCCTCCTGCACACAGTGCAAAACATCCTGCAAGCCCTGCAGAAAATGTTGTTGCAGTGGTTTGGACAGGCAGACAGCAAAGCAACTACCGAATTGGCTATGTTGTCACTGATGGAGGCTGCAACATGGTCAAGGCTGTAAGGGATGGCAGCTTTGTGGGTGTGCGCTGCTCAGCTCACCTTCTCCACCAGGTGGTAACTGACATTTTTCGGTTGGCGAAGGCTATTTCTGGTGGCAATGGAAGGCTGTCCAAAGTGGTGGACTCTTGTCAGGAGATGGCTGGCCACTTCCATCGGAGTGTGAGGGACAGCCACCTCCTCAGGGTGGAACAGAGGAAGGCAGGCCTTCCAGAACACTGCCTACAGGTGTGGGGACTAGGTGGATTCCCTAGCAATGCTGGAACGCATCCTTGAGCAGCAGAAGGCTCTCCATGCCATGGCCTGTGATCATAACATTGGCATAGTGAGACCTTTAGGCAGGGAGGACTGGGCCATAATTGGGGAGATTGTGGCAGTCCTCAAACCTTTCCTCTTTGTCACAGAAAGCCCTTGCAGATATTGCCAGGGAGCTACTGTCTTGCCCTCCGACAAGTGTCCAGAGTGAGTGGGTGTTTTCTGTGACGGGAAACATCCTGTCACCCCAAATATCCCAGTTGTCCCCCAGCTAATGGAGCAGTTAGCATTTTTGAAAATCAATTTGCCAAAGCTGGGGTACCCCTCCCTCACTCTGAACATTCCTTGAACTGACTGTCTGCAGCAGAGATGGCCACTTGGTCTTAGTTGGCCCCTGTCCCTCCCCACAATCACAGTTTATTAAATGCCCAAAAACTATTTACAATCAATTGTTGGTCAATGTGCCAAATTTATACAATAATCCACAAGCAACAAAGATCTCCTTGCTGCCCTCACTTTGCAAGGGTACCAGGCATGTACTGGCCATCGGGACTACCAGGAGTTTTGCGTTGGGCCTAATTTGCCTGTTGTATTAGAGGTCCACAGCGATCTACCAGTCAATCGCCGTCAGCTGGCGCCTGACGGGTAGATCGAGATGTGTGCAGAGTAGTGCAGGAAGCGTGTGTAATAAGTTCTCTCTCCGCTGCTCCCCGGCAGCCCCTCCTCGCTTCTCATCTATCCCTATTTGCTTGTGACATCATCTGGGATGGACGAGAAGAGAGGAGGGGCCGACATGGAGCAGCTGAGAGAGAACTTATTATACACGCTTCCTGGGCTACTCTGTATGCTGGCTGGTAAACACTGTGCCCTGATGTTTCCCGATGTGCCCCAATATGCCCTGATGTGCCCCAATGTGCTCCAATATGCCCTAATGTGCCCCAACATGCCCTGACGTGGGGGCAAAATTTGCCCCCCAGTGTAGCAGGATTATTTATGGCAAGATGAGAAGATGAAGAAATATTCAATAATAAACCCGAAGAGCTACACACCTATAGGAGATACATAGATGATGTATTCATCCTGTGGAAAGGCGATCAGAACAAACTAACTGACTTTTTAGAGAAATTAAATAAAAATGACAGAAATATAATACTCTCATGGGACATTAGCGATAAAAAGATCACCTTCCTCGATCTAGATATTGAACAGGAAAATGGCCAATTGCGATCAAAAACACACTTTAAAGATGTTGATCGCAACAGCTATCTACCTATAGACACTTGCCATCATAGAAATTGGATTTTCAACATCCCTAAGGGACAATTCATGCGTTTACGACGCAACTGTACACAAAATGAGCAATTCCAAAATCAAGCTAATAATATGAAACTCAGATTCATCGAAAAAGGCTATTGCAATGAAATGATCAATAAAAACATAGCAGAAGTAAATAAAATGGACCGATCTGATCTTATAAAGGATAAACCAAAAGGAACAACCAGACAAGATAATATACCGATAGTGCTGGACTACAGTGTACAACACAAAGAAATCGAAAAGATCATCAAAAGAAACTGGAACATTCTACAAGCTGATGCACGTCTAAAAGAAATCCTACCCAGTTTTCCCAAATTCATTTACAGGAGAGCACCTACACTTAGGGATAAAATAGTCAAAAATATCCCAGACCCACCCAGTAGAGGCCTTACCTTCTTTACAGGCAAAGGCTTCTACCCTTGCAAAAGATGTTTTGCTTGCACCAGGACTAAGAAACCAAACGAAAAAAAAAAGAAGGATTTTACATCAACCAGCACTGGCAATACCTACACGATTAGTGAATTCATCTGCTGTAACACAATAGGAGCTGTCTACGCTTTAGAATGTAGCTGCGGCCTACAGTATGTTGGTCGCACAAAGCGACCACTCAGAGTCAGAATTAAAGAACATGTTAAAAACATCATAAAGGGTTCCGATAAGCATAACGTATCTAGGCACTTTGCCATACATCATAAAAAGGACCCGACACACCTGAAATTCTGGGGGATAGAACCCTATGTTAAACACTGGAGAGGAGGCCACAAGGTCAGAACTATAAGCCAGTTGGAATCCAAGTGGATCTTCACCCTTAATACTTTAACGCCACATGGCTTAAACATCGAATTTGACCTGAATTGTTTCCTTAGCGACTTTTAGAATGATCTCCTCCCCTTTATCAACCCTTTCATAAACTTTGACCACACCAGTTTTACATAATTTCACTATTGGCTCTATTATATTATAGTTCATAACTTTCTTTTATTAATATGTCTATTATTAGTAATGTTACTCTACCTGAAATATTTGCACCCCTGCACCTATGCTTCCAATGTATATGGATCACCCTATATTCATTGCACCTTACTTTAATTCCACATCTCCCCCACCCCTGTATCCGGGTGCTTTCATCTATTTATTCACTTGATTGTCCCACTATTGTTCTCTTATACTTCCAGACTTCATACATGTATTTTCAATTATATTTACATGTAACGTCATTTCCGGTATTTTTGGTTTTAAACCGTCCCAATTTTTACCGTCGTTTTACTTCCATGCTTATTAGCAATTTTAATATCTCTTATGGTCATAACCTTTTTAAATAATTTTAGCTGGCCATCTACCGAGTTTTTATGGTGTTTTTGTTATTTTTAACCCTCCGTTTTTTAAAACACCTTATCCGTCCCTTTACTCATGCATTTGCGCCTGGCAAATCTATTTTCTTCCAATCACAAAGCCGCCTTGTGTTCAGTAATAGACCTTATACATCCTTTGCTGACACCAGACGTCTCCAGCCTATTAGTGCTGGTTTTTTCAATCCCAAAATGGCCACCGGAGCACTTCCGGCGGTGGTATTATGACCATTTCCGGCGATCGGGCCACAGGAAAATGGCCGCTCAGCATAATTGAATGGCCTATAAATAAGACACTTCCACAAACACTAGGCACCCCTGAAGAAGTCACGTGATCGGTGACGAACACGCGTCGGGACCTCAGCTTAGTTTGACCAACCGGAAGTGACGCAACACCGAGCTCGCCGCTCGTTTGTACATTACTTTTTGACTCATTTAAAAATGTGAGTACCCCCTGCTTTTAATGTGAACTGTTTTACTTGTATTAAATAAACCATTATTGATGTTGACATACTACACCATGAGGCTACTTCCTTCCTCTCTTCTATACTGATGCGAGCGCCCCCCCTCCCCCCTTATTGGATGCGACTTAAGTACCAAAAAGAACTGGGACACAGATTGGAGCTCTCAAAGGAGGAAGGTCACCAGGGACCCCAAAGACCCATTTAACCCATGCTGTAACCTTACAGCTGTAAGGTAAGGGGCCAACTATACCACCCCCACCAGGATCACAGAGCGCTGCTATAAATCGCACAAGATATTCACAGTCGAAAACCATTGCACATTCAACAGGAATTATTATTTTTTTGCACTTTACTTTGGGAACGAACTGTTACCTGCACCCATGTTTATATGGACTATTTATTATCTTTTATTTGCTGTGATGCGTTTTTAGCTTGCGACTCATTTGCAATTTTTTCACTCCAGTCATTTTATTTACTTTTATCATTCACTTCAGTCACTATATAGACACTTCAGTCTATGATTTATTTTCTTAGCAGTTTTTAGCTATTTACTGCATTTTATCGCCTTCACTGCGTTTTTTTTCACCTTATTTCTACATTTTAACTATTTTAGAATTTTATGAAGATTTACGTTGTTTTAAATCAGTCACTATTCACTATATATTTTTTATCAAGCTGTTTAGGCGTTTATTATGTTTTGATGTATTTTACTCATATGTGATCTACCCTCACAATCATTGGTCTATTACCCTGTGAATTCACTCTTACCACTCATTTGGATACCATTTTACCATACTCCTCCTACCTGCTTTTAGTTTAATTTTACCCCTTGCGCGCCACTACCTTTCCTCTTTTCATTTTACTTCTGGGTTCAGATATTACCCCCAGTGTGCGCTGCACTAGCTTAGTTTTATTCCCTGTTAAGCGCAAGATTAATCTTTTTACTCATGCCCTGACGTGCCCTGATGTGCCCCAATGTGCTCCAATGTGCAAATTTATCAAAATTGAAGTCAACAGAATCTGGAGCAGTTGCCAGGCAACCAATCAGCTTCTCTTCAGTTCGTTCTGTTAAGATTTGAAAATGAAAGAGAGAAGCTGATTGTTTGCCATGCACAGCTGGTCCAGTTTTCGCCTGCTCCAGTTTCGATTGATCCCCCGCACTGTTTGGGGTCACCGGGGATGTGCGGAGAGCACATGCGCGGTAACACCAAACAATTTCCAGTGACACCGCACATCCCCGGTGACCCTGCACAGTGCAGGGATCTATCAAAACTGAAGCAGGCAAAAACTGGAGCAGCTGTGCATGGCAGCCATGTGCTCATTATGAGGGGCTCCCACCATCCCTGTGCTATGCTGTGCTGACTTCCTCCTGGGGCTGTACCCCTGCTGTGCTCAGGATGTCAGCACAGCACAGGGATGGTGGAAGCCCCTCATAATGAGCACAGCAGGGGTACAGCCCCAGGAGGAAGTTAGCATAGCACAGGGATGGTGGGAGCCCCTCATAATAAGCATAATGAGTCGACGACTGCTATATTGAGAAAGGTATTTTTTGCTTTTTAAATTCATCATAACTAATGTTCGTAATTGTTACGAAAAGCTAACGAACCCAACGATCCAAAATTCGTAAACGAAATTTCGTATTTCGAACAAAATTTAGAAGTATGGCAATTCGTATTTTGGATCCTCCCGAATGTACGAATTTACGGAAATTCATACAAATTTTTGATTCGTACGAAACTAATCGCACATGTCTAATGCTTGTCTGTTACATGCAGTACCCCCAGAACATTATATGTACAGTATAAAGATAGTTGTTGCAATTTTTTATGTTGCACAATATTTGTGTGACTGTTTATTTAAGGCATATTTTTAGGAAAAAAATTAATAAATAATCTTTAGTGCAAACACAATACTATCCACATCTTTTTCTAAAATATTGTGTTGCATCGAATAAATAGATACCAAACATGTCAAGTCCTAAAATTGCATGTGCCTGTGATATCGTAAAAATCTATTTCACCCAGCTCATCAGTTTAGAGCTAACTATTATTGGTTATATTGCGCACATTCCGATATTCACAGCGATACCTCACTTGTGTGGTGCGATCGCGGTTTACATACACGTGCACACCCTGGGCTTGCATTTGCATTTGGGAGTGCAGCACAAGTGAGATTTAGATAATTATTTTTATTATTTTGTTTAACTATTTTGTTCATTTATTTATTTGTATTTAACTTTATTGCTATCAGGAGGGGTTTACAACCCCTCATGTAATAGCATTGGGCAGTTGGCAGGTACTCTTTACGGAGACATTTGGGGGTCTAATAGACCATAACCTCTCTCCTGCCCAGGGGCGTAACTAGAAATCACAGGGCCCCATAGCAAAATGTTGAATGGGCCCCCCCCCCCCCTACAAACAGCCCCCCCCCCCCCCCCCACAAAAAAATTTTACTAATTCCATTGAACAACAGATTACCACACTCATGTGGCACAGTACCCAGGCAACATATTAATTTCGAACTACAAAACAAAAATTTAAATAACCATATAATAAATAAAATGCAAAGCATTGTGTGTACTACTTTTACTCTTTTATACTTACGTTTAAAGGGCAAACAACGCAAACTGCACCGGTTTAAGAGGAAAATTAACAGGATGACAACCTTGTAAGTGAAGAAAGAAATTAGGTCTTACATTCTATGCACTTTAACTTGGCATAAAATTCTTAATTTTTGAGTTTACACCTACTTGATTTAGATCTTGATTCTTAACGTGCATATTTTCAACATGTCTTTAAAAATAACCAAAAGGAAAAGAAGCCATGGTTTCAACAGCGAACAGCCAACAACAAGCCAAATGTAAGGCAACAGAACATTAGAAAAAGTAAACCTGAAAAAGAGTGAATCTTGATCTAAAATATGAAGATACAATGATGATAAATTAACAATATCTTACTTTATTTCTTTTATTTGATTTTATCCATTTCTCTCCAAAGCTGTTTTCCAGCCAAACAGGCAGTGCGGAAGCCAAAAACCTGCCATTCTTTGATTTAATTGACAAGAAAGGTGTAATTTGTCAAACAGGACGATTTAGATGGGTAAATGGGCAAGGTCTACACACACTTTACAAAAGCGTGTGCAGAAAACAAATTTTGACTGGATTAAAAAAAATAATAATAATAATTTGATTCACAAAGGAAGAAATTTTGCCTGATTTGCAATGCTCAAAGATGGCACGTGGGGCAGCTGTGGACAGGTATGTAAAAAGAAATGTATCGGTTAACCAGCCAATTCAACAACTGAGGCTAGTTAAACGAGTAAAGTGGAACTCTAGCCAACACAACAAAGTACAAAGCTGACATACATATAAGCATTCAGACAAAATATTTGCCAGATACTTATAATTCAGTTCAGCCAGTTTTCTGTTTTACACATCAAAGCGATCTTTGAAAGCCAGTCAGGTTTGCACCATTTTACCTTTGCCCCCTTCTAAGTCTGCTCACTCAAACATAAGCTGCCAATTCTACCATGTATTTATTCAAATATTTGCCTAAAGTTCCACTTTATTATTTGCCAAACTGGAACCAAAGGTTTCTATTTATAACATATTTCCCATGCTCCTCAGCTTCATCTAATAGTCAAAAAACAATATTACATTCCATAAGTTTGACCTGAAATACCAAAAAACAAAGAACGTATCTTTTTGTGCCAAGTGGCAAAAAAAGAAATGTTTTGACATTTTTAGGAGGGTGAATGGCTCTGCGAATAGGTTATAAATAGACCCCATGGTTTAACCCAAATAAGAAAGGTTATGGCTGGCAACAGAACCAAACATGAACTTTGAAAACTCTTCCAACTTGTATACTCACAAAACACCACAACTTAGAAAACACGTCTGCGTGCCTTCAATTCCGCAAAAGTGTCCACAATGTGGTTTAGGTCCAGCCGTTTTGCTCTAGCATTTTCAATGCTTAAAATAGCAAGCCCAGAAAGTCTTTGCTCAGACATAGTGCTTCTGAGATAATTTTTTATTAGTTTAAGTTTTGAGAATGATCTTTCTGCTGAGGCCACAGTCACAGGTAGCGTTAGAAATAAAAGCAACGCTATGCACACATCAGGCAGATTGGATGAAAGAGCACTATTCTCAACTAAGAGCAAACGTGCAAGATCCTTCACAGAGGACAATTTCTGAATGTCCTCTTTAAGTGCGGTTTTAAAACTTAGAAGCTGACCAGCGAAAGTTGACGAGAGGTCTTTTTCGTACTTTTGTTGCAGATTTGATGCAGCTTTAAACAACTCATCATCCGATGCTGATGCTAGAACTGCAGGTTGAATAATTTCAAATCGCTGAACAACCCGATTAAGTCCCTGGAACCTGTTTGACAACTGGTTTACTACTATGTCCAAGCATCTATAGAAAACGTTGATTTTGAAACGTTCTTCAAGGTCCTCTAATCTCTCATCAACACACAACTCATCAAAATGTTTTTTGACAGTGCGAATTCGTTTTGATTCAAATCTGGGGGTAATGTTCCATTTTTGTGCGAGCAATACAGCATTATTTCTGGCTTCCCCAAAACTGTTTCTGAAATTGGATATCTCATCCAAGGCTGTCTTAATTAAATTAGAAGCTTTGGACAAGTCCATGCTCTCTGACTGGAGGAGTTTAGACAGAGAATTTATGCTTGTGAAAATTTTTGTTAGTAGAACAATTAGAAATATAGATTGGAAGGACTCTAATTTTTTTTTCAGCCCCATTGCCTCTTCTCTTTCACCTTTTTTGGTTGCTACAAGGCTTATTTTTGATAGTGCTTTAAGGACATCTACAAAACGAAACCGCAAGGCAAGCAGTGACTCATAGCGAGATGACCAGCGTGTAGGACACAATTTCTTCAGTGTAACAGAGGATTCACTGGTAAATGAAGACAGGATCTCCCACCGCTTTCCACTGTCCCCAAAAAAATTGTGTATATGTTGAACCACACCCATAAAGTTTGAGACCTCTGTAATCTCTGCCACAGCATCTTGGAGGACCAAATTAAGATTGTGCGCTGCACAATGAACATAAAGTGCATTTTCCTCTCTCTGCAAAATTCGAGTCTGCACACCAGAATAGATTCCACTCATTGTGGCAGCACCATCATAGCCCTGACCACGGCACTTATCCAGAGAAATTCCTTTAGCATCAATAAATGCAAGTATTTCTTTTTCTATACCTGCAGCACTTTGGTCATGAACAGCATTAAATCCAAGAAATGCCTCGTGTATGTTGATTTGCTTTGCTCTCGTATTTGGATCTCTTTCAATAGAAACATATCGAAGCACCTGACTCATTTGATCACATTTAGAGATATCCTGAGTAGTATCTATAATCAACGAGTAAAACTGTGCATTTTGCACTTCAGACAAAATGTCATTCAGAACTTGCTTTGACAAAATATCTATGACTTCATTTTGAATTTTTGGACTAAGGTATTTGACTTTTCCCTGTGGTAACTGTAGCAATTGCTTCAATATGGGATCATACTCAGCTAGCAGCTCAATTATTGCCAGGAAGTTTCCACTGTTGACTTCTCCTATTTTTTCTCTGTGGCCACGGAAGGCCATGTTATTCATAGCCATAGTCAAGGTGACATTCACTATTCTATTTAAAACATCTCTCCAAAAGTTTTTTTCTTTTCTTAATTGTTGTTCGTTTTCCTCATCAATTGTTCCCTTATTACGCCACTGATCATATATTATGCAAGAATCTATATGAGTTTGAGATGTTTCATGAACCTGTATTTTTGTTGACAAGCCTTTCCATTTTTGTATCCCCTTTGCCCATGCTGGTTCAGAGCCTAGTTTTCTACGGTCACCAAATAACCAGCATGGTTCACAGTATGCAACATTCAATTTAGGAGAATAACAGAGCCAGGTAATGGGTAGTTTAAGTCCTGTTTTTGTTGTTTTTTCATAATATTTTACTGAAAAACACCTCTGTTCCTCATCATTGTCTCTCTTAAAGGGCCCTGTAGGTCTGCAAGGACCATTTGTGATTATAAATCTCTTCACATGTGCATCTGTAATTGTAATTGGAAAGTTTGCCCTGTCTGTGACATATTTTGTAGATGCAATGTCAGTTAGCACAGCTATGTCACTACTAGTCAAGTGAACATCGGCTGCTGCAAATGGCTCATTTTCAGGATAATCTTTTTCAATATTGTCCTCAGTAACTCCACCTAACTCTTGGCTTGTACTTGGTTCATTCAGGGGAAACTGTAGCAATTGCTCCTGTACTGGCATGTCAGATATTGTGGGGTCGAGGCTTTCTGTGCTTGCCTCAGAAACTTTTTCTGCATCATGGTCTGCTGTAGAGCTCTGACCAACATTGGGCACATTAAAAAAATGTGTGATTTTTGGAAGTTTCTCAGTTTTGGAGGTGTCTTCCCTTTTCTTTTTACGCTTCTGAGCGCCACTTTGATGATGGTAACTGGACATTATGGTTGAAACTGAAAAATACAGTACAAGGAAAGACCCTTACTCCTCAATTACATAGTTAAAGTGGAGGTCCACCCTAAAAAAAAATTACATACAAATGCAACAAAAAAATTGCAAAAATAAATAAATACATTTTTTTTGCCTGTTGCTAGGCAGATTGTCCTAATCTGCCACTTCTTATTCCGCTGTGATCTTCAGTCTTCTCCTCGCCTTGATTTCTGGGAAATTTGGGCGTGGTGTCACAGAAGACAGCCGTCCATTCAGAAATCGCCAGGGGAGTCACGCATGCACAGTAGGAAATGGGCAGTGAAGCCGCAAGGCTCCACTGCCTGTTTCCCTTAGTGAGGATGGTGGCGCCGGCACACGATACGAGGGACGGATCGGACAACATCGCGGGCGCCCTGGACAGGTAAGTGTTCCTATTAAAAGTCAGCAGCTACAGTGTTTGTTATTTTTTACGGCTGGAACACCCCTTTAACAACAAAACAAAAAATACTGCCAATAAAATTCATTCATTAGTCACCGAGACCAGTTAAATAATTCATCGGTGACGTAAAAGTTTTGGACGCCAAACGCGGCATAACGCCGGTACTGCGTTTAGGCGCATTTTCGTTTATAAGCGTTTTTAAAGGTGCCCTATTTTTTTTACATTAAAAATCTCAAAAATGATGGCAAATGATAAAAAAACATTAAAAATATATTTTAAACAATTGTAATTGCTTGCAATGATTTATAGACCATTTATATACCCTAATGAGCCCTTGATCCAATACACCACTAGCATTGCTGTTATCCGAAGTATAATTGGAATTTGACCCATATAGTGTTAGATTTGAACAAGCAACTTGTGGCAGGTGACGTGGCAAGTGGACAATCCACAACAAGTGGCAAGTGACGTGGCAAGTGGACAATCCACAACTTGTAGCAGGTGACGTGGAAAATGGACAATCCACAACTTGTGGCAAGTGACGTGGCAAGTGGACAATCCACAAGTGGCAAGTGAAGTGGCAAGTGGACAATCCACAACTTGTGGCAGGTGACGTGGCAAGTGACGTGGCAGGTGACGTGGCAAGTGGGCAATCCACAGCTTGTGGCAGGTGACGTGGCAAGTGGACAATCCACAACTTGTGGCAGGTGACTTGGCGAGTGACGTGGCAAGTGGACAATCCACAACTTGTGGCAGGTGACGTGGCAAGTGATGTGGCAGGTGACGTGGCAAGTGGGCAATCCACAACTTGTGGCAGGTGACGTGGCAAGTGGACAATCCACAACTTGTGGCAGGTGACTTGGCAAGTGACGTGGCAAGTGGACAATCCACAACTTGTGGCAGGTGACGTGGCATATGACATGCTAAATACAAGTACACTGCTGCTGCTAATCACTCTGGTCTCACAAAATGGCTGAAATTGTTAAATAATACTTTTTTTGAACTTGGGGAGGGTCTTATGAGGTTATCTTGTAAACGCTTTTAGACGCAAATGCGGTAAAATGCTGCTAAATGCGGCATGCAAACGCGGCAAAAAGGGCGTTTCTGAACGCCGGTTACAGCTTTTAAAAACATGCGTTCAGCAGAGTGTGCAGGACATTAATACAGAAGTTACTATGACCAGTGCAGGATATAGAAGTTACTATGACCAGTGCAGGATACAGAAGTTACTATGACCCAGTGGTGGCTGGTGAAGTTTTAGGATGGGGGGCGCAAGACCCCACCACTCCACGTGTGGCCCTCCCACTTCCCATAAGCCACACCCCTTATAGAATCCACATCATATACCAGGCTGCACATTATACACCAGGCTGCAAATTATACACGGGACTCTGCACATCATACACCAGGCTGCAAATTATACACGGGGCTCTGCACATCATACACCAGGCTGAAAATTATACACGGGGCTCTGCACATCATACACCAGGCTGAAAATTATACACGGGGCTCTGCACATCATACACCAGGCTGAAAATTATACACGGGGCTCTGCACATCATACACCAGGCTGAAAATTATACACGGGGCTCTGCACATCATACACCAGGCTGAAAATTATACACGGGGCTCTGCACATCATATACCAGGCTGAAAATTATACACGGGGCTCTGCACATCATATACCAGGCTGAAAATTATACACGGGGCTCTGCACATCATATACCAGGCTGAAAATTATACACGGGGCTCTGCACATCATATACCAGGCTGAAAATTATACATTATGCTGCAGTCCAACCTCCAAAAAAAAAAAAAATGAATGAAGTCAATCTTGCCACAAATCTTATATTCCGCACCCTACCAATCCATATACCATTACCTCAAAACTCTGTCCAATCTAATCTGGAAGTTCATTTGGGATGGCAAAAAAGCTAGATGCTCCTGCAATAACCTCACCTCCCACAAAAAAGTAGGAGGGGCAGGACTAGTGGACTTTTACGACTATCTATGGGCAGTTAGACTGGACCATATCAAATACTGGTTATACGAGAGCAATACCCCACTATGGGTAGACATAGAAAAGACGAAATCCCCAACGAATGACCTAACAACACTACTCATGGGCGACACCTGGATACCATGGGACATGTACACTCTATCACCTCCTATGCTGATATCAATGATGGCGTGGAGATCCCTCCTAAACCAGAATCACACTGATACACATGAGACAGGTTACAAGCTGCCATTGAACCTCCTAGAAACAAAAATCCCTATGTTATCGGTTAAAGACCTAGTAAACCATGGCCTCACACACATATCTTACCTTTTGCAAAAGTCTTCAGTCTTGTCATGTGACACATTCAGTTTTCGGATCCTCTACAGCGGTGGGAAGGGTTAGCAATCAATAATACAGAGAGCAGATTAAAAAAGTGAATGGTGTTGATAAGCCGAGGGGGGGGGGGGGGGGGGGGTTGGAGCTGCTGCCGTCCTACCGCCGCAAAAAAAATGCCAAATGAAGCGCCTTGTCTGCAATCTCGCGATTGCATCGATGTGGCGCTTCCCATATTGCACTGCGCCCGGTGCTGGGACACAGTGCACATAAGGACATTAAAAAAAAAAAATAAAATAATTTAAAGGGTCATGTTAAAAAAAATTGAATTATTTTTTTATTTTATTTAAAAATTCTTTTTTGACTGCCTGGGGGGGGGGGGGGGGGGGGGGGGGGGGGGGGGGTGCAGCAGGCAGTGGGTTAGTATGACAACAAACAAGCAATGTATAGAGCTTAAAGCGGGACTGTACCTAAAAAAAAAAAAAAATTTAAAAAAAAAACATTTAAAAGCCAGCAGCTACAAATACTGCAGCTGCTGACTTTTAGTAAATGGACACTTACCTGTCCCAGGGTCCAGCAATGTCAGCAGCCGAAGCCGATCAATCGCTCGGCTCTCTGCTGCTGCCGGCGCCATTCTCTGTGAGGGAATCGGGGAGTGAAGCATTGCAGCTTCACTTCCTGGTTCCCTACTGCGCATGCAGTCGCGCAGCGCAATGAGAATTGTCCATGCTATCTGCTGGGACCCGTGTGTGTCCCGGTAGACAGCGCACCGGGACAGGAAGTGGCATAGACTCCCGTGGGAGTTTATGCCCAGAAGCGGGTGTAAATACCTGTCTTAGACAGGTATCTGCACCCCCCTCCCCCCTGAAAGGTGCCAAATGTGACACCGGAGGGGGGAGGGTTCCAATGAGCGGAAGTTCCACTTTAGGGTGCTTTCACACTGGGGCGTTTTTCAGGAGCTACAGCGCTAAAAATAGCACCTGTGTAGCTCCTGAAAAAAAACGTGTACTTTCACTCCAGTGTGAAAGCCGGACGCTAGCGGCCGCATACCGCGGCTAAAATGATGGTAAAGCAGCGCTGCTTTACCGACGCCGCCCGCACCGCCCCAGTGTGAAGCCGGCCTTAGGGTGGAATACCGCTTTAAGCAGAAGCAGGCATATGGGAGCCAATGGAGAGCCCTGTGATAGATGCCAGAGCCAGTTACAGCCACTGCCGCAAAAAAAAAAAATGCTTGCTTGGGTGCTTGCTGCGGCCCTACCACCGCAAAAAATCTATGGTGTTGAGAAGCGGGGGACCGTCCGCCCAACGAATACCATGTATGAAGTTGATAGGGGGGAGTCTGTGCGAGATGTTCACACGGTGCACATAAGGACATTTAAAAAAAAAAAAGTTATTTAAAAGGGACACCTTAACCGCTTCCCGACCGCCTAACGCAGATATACTGCGGCAAAATGGCATGGGCAGGCAAAATCACGTACCTGTACGTGATCCTTTAAATGCCTGCCCGTGGGTCGGGAGCTCCGTGACCCCGGCCGCGGGACCAGCGGACCCGATCGCCACTGGTGTCCCGCGATCGGGTCACGGAGCTGAAGAACGGGGAGACCTCTATGTAAACAAACCTCTCCCCGCGCTTCCTACTCTGCCTGTCATTGATTGGCTGTTTCCGGTCATCGGGAAAGCCGATCAATGACGTCAGCCCCGCCCCCTAATGTAAAAAAAAAAAACACACACGTCAGAGCCCATCTCCCCTCCCCCTAGTGGTTAACTCTTTCACTACCACTGCCATTTATACAGGAATCAGTGCATTTAAATAGCATTGATTGCTGTATAAATGACAATGGTCCCAAAAATGTGTCAAAAATGGCCGATGTGTCCGCCATAATGTCGCAGTCACAAAAAAAAAAATCGCTGATCGCCGCCATTACTAGTAAAAAAAAAAAATAATAAAAATGCTATAAAACTATCCCCTATTTTGTAAACGCTATAACTTTTGCGCAAACCAATCAATAATCGCTAATTGCGATTTTTTTTTAACAAAAATATGTAGAAGAATACGTATCGGCCTAAACTGAGGAAAAAAAAATGTTTTTTTATATATTTTTTGGGGATATTTATTATAGCAAAAAGCAAAAAATATTGCAGTGTTTTCAAAATTGCGCTCTATTTTTGTTTATTGCACCAAAAATAAAAACCGCAGGGGCGATCAAATACCACCAAAAGAAAGCTCTATTTGTGGGAAAAAAAGGACGCCAATTTTGTTTTGGAGCCACGTCGCACGACCGCGCAATTGTCAGTTAAAGCGACGCAGTGCCGAATCGCAAAAAGGGGCCTGGTCCTTTGGCTGCCAATTGGTCTGGGGCTGAAGTGGTTAAAAAAAAAAAAAAAAAAAAAAAAAAAGTTATTTAAACATATTTTTTTTTTTGACTGGGGGGGGGGGGGGGGGGGGTGTAAAAGGCAGTGGGTTGGCCAGTGCAGGATACACAAGCTACTATGACCAGTGCAGGACATTTACCCCCCTCCCCCCCCGCCATGTTGCATATTTGTATAATTGTACAGTTACACTCACAGACAGTTCAGGTGGAAAAACAGCATATCTTAGTGTACAGTACCTGAATGCTGCAAACTGCAATACACACAGACCGGGTCTCGTTCGTTACACAGTGACACAGTCTGGCTGGCTGGTTCCTCCTCGGCGGCGCTGCCTGGCTCCTCGTGGACTCAGGCTGCTTCTCAGTCTGACGCTCCTCCCCTCTCAATGCGCCTCGGCCGAGTGACGTCACGACGCTGGGACGGGGCTGGCGCCAGTGTTTTTTGCAGGGGAGGACTGAGGACTTGCTTGCCGATGCAGAGCCCCGGACCACTCGGCAGCGGGCGGCGGGCCCCATAGCAACCGCGGGCCCCATAGCGACCGCGTGTGTCGCTATGGCGGTAGTTCCGCCACTGGTGTATGTAGTAAGGTCTGGTTCACACCTATGCATTTCTTAGTGCGTTTTCAGTTTTGCACACACAGTTTTGCACATACTACAGCCCATTTAACATGGTTTCCTATGGACGTAGTTCACATCTGTGCATATTCTGGAAAGGGCCAGGGTTTTTTTTTCTGTTTTTTGGTTCCATAGACTTGAATGGATCAAAAATGTATATTGAAAAATGCTAAATTTACCTGGACTATGAAAACTGCAACCAGCATAGGTGTGAATCAGGACTATATCCAAAGAGATGAACTAGTTAATAAATTAAGTGCTTCAGACCTTTCTAGTTGCATGCATTGCCTCTCATTTTGTTACATGCAGTGGCTTGTTCCTTTCACTTACACACACACACACACACACACACACACTATTACACACAATGGTGCACTTGGAAGTGCAGTCACTGTAGATCTGAGGGGGACATGCAAGGAAAATAAAAAACAGCATTTTAGCTTGCACATGATTGGATGATAAAATCAGCAGTTTCCCCTCATTTCAGATCTTCCCCTCAGATCTACAGTGACTGCACTTCCAAGTGCACTTGCAGTGTACTTGTAGTGCAAAGTGGATTTGACTTTATTAAATCAACCCCAATGTCTCATACCTCTGTTTTGTTTATTTTTATATGTATGAAAGCAAGTTCTATATTTTCTTATATATATATATATATATATATATATATATATATATATATATATATATAAATTACTTTTGTATTGTTAATTTGTTTGCTGAAAAAAAAAAATATAAAAAACAAAAACAAACTTCTGTCAATAGTGATTTACGTATTTCTGAAAGTTATTGGTTTAGTAAAATGAATCATCCCCCTCCATTCAGTAGAAAGTTTCATCAGAGACAGAGAAAAACTCACCTCAAAACTGGGAATACCCTCAATGTAGAGTTGCCCCTGCAGTAATACTTTTCTGCCACAATGTGGAGCTCATACCTCTATCACGCTGCTTTCTACTCCCCAGCCTAATCTTTTTCAGCACATGAACTCATTTGTTCTGTGTGCTTTTTCTGTCTCTCCTACTCTGAGCTCTGCTGTAAAAAGACTGCAAGAATCTAATGCAATGTCAAAGTCAGGTAGCTACACTGCTTGCATATAAAGCAAGAGAAAGAAAAATAAAACCTACTAAATAGAGAAAGGCATTAAGTAACTAGTGTCTTTTTAACCTGCCTAGGTTTTAATGTGTGATCCCTTAGCTAGTATACCAGTAATTAGACCTCAGATGCAGTGCAGTCTCATACATTGCTTAGCTTTCCTCTGCACTGGGCAGTGCTTACATATCATTTTCTTCCCGTCTCCTCTGCTCTGGAGCATATTACAACAGATGAGTAAGAAAGCCCAAGCACTCTTGTGCATTTCCTTTTATAAATCAGGTCCATGACATTTATTTTATAATTTACCTTATGCACTATGGCATCTGCTTGTTTATACAACTCATTTCTATTTAATTTATCAGTTTGTAATGTGCTGATTACACATTAGATGGCACTATTATTGCAGAGAATGTCTGTCTGCTGATAAAAACAATTATGTTAATTAAATGGCTAGAAAAAGAAGCATTTTATAGTTTATTGGCATAGCAAAATATAATTTGTTTTAATTATCTTTTCTCCCACAAAATTATATTTTTTTTTTCCTCGATAAGGAGCAACTTAATAAATGTAAGATGGAAATAAATTGCTTATGTGCTTATTACAAAGCACTCATAAAAAAGAGCAAGGAAGGACGATTTGCATTTATTAACAGTAATAGAAATACATACTTGAGTTTACCAAAATAAAAAGTAAGCACAAAAGACATTATTTACTGTACCTTCAGTGTGATCTATCTCCTGTGCTCCTGTCTTCTAATTCAGTAGTAATCTTCCTCCTCTAATGCACCTCCACTCCTGACGCAATTTTCTGGTGTGCCAGTGTCAGAAACCATTAAATCAGACCGAGACAGAAGTACAGCTAAATCACACTTGTTTAACCACTTCAATACCGGGCCAAAGTCAAATGACGTCCACAGATGGGATCTCCCATCCTGGGTGGGCGTCATATGACGTCCTCTGTATTTCGCCGCACCTGTCACAGTCCATCTGAGTACCTGTCACAGTCCATCCGAGTACCCGAGTACCTGTCACAGTTCATCTGAGTACCCTAGTACCTGTCCAAGCCCATCTGAGTACCCGAGTACCTGTCACAGTCCATCTGGGTACCTGTCACAGTTCATCTGAGTACCCGAATACCTGTCAAGTCCATCTGAGTACCCAAGTACCTGTCACCAGCCCATCGGAGTACCCGAGTACCTGTCACCTGTGGTATCGCCATACTCAGGAGGAGTAGCAAAATGTGTTTTGTGGTGTAATTTTTGTTATATACATGCTATGTGTTAGAAATATCTTATAAATGGACAACTTTGTGTAAAAAAAAAAAAGATTTTCCATTTCTTTCCACGTTTTCTGAAGACTAGTGTAAAAAAAATAACTGTTAAAAAGACTCATAATGCTTCATAGAATATACTTTGGGGTGTTTGTTTTCCAAAATGGGGTCATTTTGTGAGTAATTCTATTGTCCTGGTGCTCCAGGGCCTTCACAAATGTAATAGGTCACTAGGAAATTAGAGGTGTCATTTATGCTCCTAGAACGCCTGACAGTTCTCGCTGCATGTTGGGCCTTTGTATGTGGTCAGGCTGTGTAAAAGTCACACACATGTGGTGTCGCCATACTCGGGAGGAGTAGCAGAATGTATTTTGGGGTGTCATTTTTGCTATGTACATGCTTTGAGTTAGAAATATCTTATAAACTGACCACTTTGTGTAAAAAAATAAATGTTTTCATTTTCTTTCCACGTTTTCCGAACACTTGTGGAAAAAAATGAACTGTTCAAAAGACTCATTATGCCTCATAGAATAGACGTTGGGGTGTTTGCTTTCCAAAATGGGGTCATTTTGTGGGTAATTCCATTGTCCTGGTGCTCCAGGGCCATCACAAATGTAATAGGCCGTTAGGAAATTAGCGGTGTCATTTATGCTCCTAGAACCCCTGATGGAGCTCCTTGCATGTTGGACCTCTCTGTGTGGCCAGGCTGTGTAAAAGTCCCACACATGTGGTATCGCCATACTCGGGAGGAGTTGCAGAATGTATTGTGGGGTATAATTGGAAGTATGGATATGCTGTGTGTGAGAAATAACTTGTTATTTTGACAATTTTGTAAAAAAAAAAAAAAAACGAAAAAATAAAACATTCTTCTTTTTCCCAAGAATTGTGGGAAAAAATTACAACTTCAAAAAACTCACCATGCCCCTTACTAAATACCTTGGACTGTCTACTTTTCAAAAAGGGGTAATTTGAGGGGTATTTGTACTTTCCTGACATTTCAGAGCCTCAGTGCATTAGGTGTGATCAATTTTCAATGATTTGCACCATAGCTTGTAGACTCTATAACTTTCAAGGAGACAAAATAATATCCACTAATTTGGGTTATTTTTACCAAAGAGATGTAGCAGTATAAATTTTGGCCCAAATTTACGAAAAAAATGAATAATTTGCAAAATGTTATCATAGAAACTAAAAAAAAGTGTTGTTTTTTCAAAATGTTTGCTCTTTTTTCACTTATGTCGCAAAAAATAAAAAACCCAGTGGTGATTAAATACCACCAAAAGAAAGCTCTATTTGTATGAAACAAATGAAAAAATTTTTGTTTGGGTACAGTGTTGCAAGACTAATTGGCATTCAAAGTGTGAGAGTGCTGAAAGCTAAAAATTGGTCTGGGAAGGAAGGGTGTATAAATGCCCTGTATTGAAGTGGTTAGTAATAAAAGTAAAAAGGACAAACGTAGTCAAAACATAGCCAAAGTTCGGTAACTGTAATGGATAGTCAGCCAAGCCAGACGTCAGGGATGAATGTAGCGGAACAGCAAGCAGGATCTGGAGCCAGAAGGGATGTCAGCCAATCAAGTCTTTAAACAGGAAAGCAGGAGATAGTCTCTGTGATGTTGACCAAGGCGAATGCAGAGATCCTCTGGGCTGGAAGGCTTAATAGGCAGGACTGACAAGCAGGATTTCATCAACAGCTGAGTAACTGTGGAGAGATAGGAGCTGGCAATTAGCCAACAGCTGAGCGGCCAGCTCTGAGAAAGAAGGGCCAGGGGTAAAGAGAACTAAGGAGCTGTCACAGACACCCATCAAGAGTGCCCAAAAATGCCCTTTCCACCCAGCTCCTTCATTCATAGAAACCATGCTATAGCTTCTATAAACGAAACACCATCTATGAACGAAGGATAGGCAGATAACTAAAAGATGCCCCCTCCATTCATAGATTATGTTTCATCATGATTACCAGAAGATTTACAACTGAGGGCATGAAGGCATCAGAAGTGGAAGATTATATGGGTGCACAAGAGACACATGAAAGTAACTGGTGCTTAATTTGTTTTTTTTTTTAATTGGCAATACATGTAAGTGCAGGTGGTACTCCATTTTTTTGGGGGGGTGGGGCGGCAAACAAACCACCTGCCACTGCCCCATTCGGTCAATCAGTCAAACCCCCAGTCACTTGCTCATCCGCCCACCAGCCCCACACTTACCCTATTTAGGTCGCGGGCAGAATTTGGCTCCTTCCTGCGTCTCCTCCCCCTCGGTGGCTTCACCCCACGTCTCCTCCTCCTCGGCTTCTTTACTGCAATTTCACACTGTGTCTCCTTCTCCTCAATGGCTTCCTTCTCAGTGGGTCAATATGATTGCTTCTCCTCTTGGCAAATCAGGTCTTAAGACCTGCTTCCTAATTGGCCAGGAGGAGAATCAGAAGACAATAGCGAATATTAATTTGCTATTGTCAAACAACTGGACAGGTTGAGGGCATAGTGCTCTGCGACCGGAGCCCACCCATTTTTGGAAGAAAATTAAAGCCTCAGGCTCTAATTATGTGCTTAACCCCCCCCCCCCCCCCCATTGAAATCCATGCATCCGGCCAGGCGCCTGGATTAAGGGGACGGTGCCCTTGCTCCCCTTATGGATGGGCCACCACTCTATTTCAAGCATCAACTACTCTTTCTGTAAAATCTATGTTAATGTATATACATATATATACAATATATATATATATATATGACTTCATAAATACAGTCTGCAAAAGGTATTGATTCAGATAAGAGTAAAGAGTAGATAAGAGTAAAGAGTGATCACTTTGCACATGCTTGTCCTTGCATATGATTGTCCTTGCACATGCTTGTCCTTGCATAACTCCTTGTCTGTAAAGTGGATGTCTGGACTACCCTGTTTTAGGCAATGAGCTGTAGTCTGTAGTAACAATATACATTCTTCACCTTCTTTTGCCACCCCATATGCCTCTATGGATTTAAATGAAAAGGTTTACTTTAAACAAAGAAGTATAACTATATGAAATTCATTCTTAATAAAATAAGAAAAGAAAAAAATATGGTGGCCTAGGAAAAGTATTGCGCATAATATCTGAAAAGCCTTGTACAGATTATCTTCAGAAAGAAAAACAAACCAGTGTGTCAATGAATAATTGATAAAGTCTCCATGCATGTTACAATTTTATTCAATTTGTATATTCATGAGAAACTAGGTTTAGCTACAATACAGCTTTACATAAGGAAAATTGTGCATTCAGATTGCTGGTAGATATTATAATGTAAATATCCATTGTTAGGTAAATACTGTAGGATTCTGTTGTTGGGAGTGCTTTTTAAATTTACTTGTGCAGGAGGATATACAAACTGAAATATTCTAAGAAGAAGAATAAAAAATGTAATAAGAGCAAGTGGTGTTATGAAGTCTGAATAGTGGCACATGACATTTATTTACTTTATATTTGTTCAATAAGTACAGTGAGTTACAGTTATATGGTGATAAACTATAAAGCCCCATACACACGGTCGGAAAATCCGACCACCAAATCCATCGGATTTGGTCCGACGGATTTAGTCCGACACTGGTGTTGCATACACATGGTCGGACAAAGTTGTTGGAAAATCCGATCATTCTGAACGTGGTGATGTTTGTTGCCTACGACGGGACTACGTAGAGGCTAGTAGCCAATAGCTTTGGTCTTGTAATGTGATCTGAGCATGCGTAGCACTTTGTCCGTGGGACTACGCTACACACGATCGGAATTGGTATGATCGGACTTTGTTGTCGGAATATTTATAGAGCAGGAGATAGAACTTTGTCCGTCGGACAATCCGATGGAAACTGTCCGATGGTGCCTACACACGGTCGGAATTTCCGACAACATTGTCCGATAGGACAGAATCCATCGGAAAATCCGACCGTGTGTATGGGGCTTAACAGTGGAGGTTTGCATTCTTGTACTCTATATAACTAGTGCTGATATATGGGATTGTGGTTAAGTTCAGTCCAATGCAGGGCTGAGACCCAAACATTAGATGTTCAGCATTTGCGAAGTGGCATTAGTCATTGTAAAGTGATTTTAAATGAATAAAACAGCAGCGCTAATAATCACAGTGCCTGTGAATAAACTAAATATTTAACCTGTGTAGACAATACTGAAAAATAATCACCCTGTATAAACAGTGCTAAAAAAACAACAACACAATTAATCACCCATATACATAAAGTGAAAAATTAAAGTGAAGTGTGATTGTATATTTCTTGCAGGTGTCCAAATAAGGAAAACAAATCCAAACAAAAGTCCATAAACTGTTACTTGTAGTGATTTTTCAAAAAGTGACAGAAAAAAGTGAATGAAAAATCTTGAAGCAAATAAAATTTTGTTGAATGCTCCTCACAGTTGCCATGTAACCATACCCAGACATGTTTTGTCGAAGTGACTTAATCATTAAACCCCAATGATTAAGTCACTTTGACGAAACATGTCTGGGTATGGTTACATGGCAACTGTGAGGAGCATTTAAAATTCAACGTTCCAGTTACTGGGTGTGCTGTGCCGTTTGAAGTGAAGTGAAGTGAAAGAGAAAGGAGACAGCGTGGAGGGTGAGATATATTGGTATTAATGCCGGGTCCGCCGAGACCATAATATATCGGATCACCACTGCTGGGTCCTTGTTTCCTGTTGAAAAGATTATGCTGAAGTGCCTTATTTTTATATAAAGGATGTGAGTACAATGGTTGAGGAATTTTGTGTGCTGTTTAAATAAATGGTTTACTCTACTTCACTATTGGAAGCATCTCTTTTTTCCTTGTATGTGGAGTGCAATTATCTAACATTCTGTCTGGATCCATCTGTGACCCATGTGGAGCTATTAAGCGAGTTGGTCGAGCATGAGAGTGCAAGGCATATACTGCTGGTGAGTGCGTTTCCTTAGGGTGCGGTAACATTGAACACAGGTGGTGTGGTGGAAGATATTTTTTCAAGTCACTTCAAGAATTTTGTTTAAAGACACTTCAAAATTTTATTTGCTTCAAGATTTTTCATTCATATTTTTCTGTCACTTTTTGAAACATTATCACTACAAGTAACAGTTTATGGACTTTTGTTTGGATTTGTTTTCCTTATTTGGACACCTGCAAGAAATATACAATCACACTTCACTTAAATTTTTCACTTTATGTATATGGGTGATTAATTGTGTTGTTGTTTTTTTAGCACTGTTTATACAGGGTGATTATTTTTCAGTATTGTCTACACAGGTTAAATATTTAGTTTATTCAGAGACACTGTGATTATTAGCGCTGCTGTTTTATTCATTTAAAATCACTTTACATTATTTATCTATTTAAGTAGCTGCTTAGTTTATTTTTATACACATAGGTGTTTTAATTAATTTTTCTTTGTGCGCAGTGGTGGTGTGGAATAGTAGGAGGGCGAACAATTTTATCATACCAGTTTATTTTGGCATTAGTCATTGGTCATTAGTCATTGGTTGCAAAGAGTTTTTCTTTCGACAGGATAATTTTTCGCAGTAATTGAGGAGAATCTGTATCGCTGGAAGTCGTGATTAACCACTTGCCAACCGCAATACGTATATATACATTGCGGTTTGCAAAGTGGTTTACCGGGGCTATGGCTGAAGCTATTAGCCATAACCCTGGTATTGTTTTTTACAGCTGGCAGCTGGCTTTCTCTGGAAAATATTCTCAGTCGCTCATGACATTCCCTCCCGCCACTCGCCGGTGTTACTCGGGCTTACCGTTTCCACAGGCTCGCCCAAGAAACTATCCGATGGTGCGGCCAGCAGGTCACAGAGGCGATCAAAGACTACATTGTCTTTGATTGCTTCTATGGCCTTGGAGGACTGGAGAAACATCATGTAACTTCTGGTCCAGGGTGGAAGTAAACTATTTTGTTTTTAAAGGTAAAGGAGAGATCTTAGGTCATTTTGACACCAGATCTCTCCCTAAAGAGAACCTGTCATCCTTATTTTTATTACAAGGGATATTTACATTCTGTGTAATAGAAATAAAAGTGATAAAAAAATAAGGAGACATGCTCGGCCAGTCCATCACATTTACCCTCAGATTCTTTAGCAAGGCAGTGGTCAGCTTGGAGGTGTGTTTGGGTTCATTATCATGTTGGAATAATGCCATGCAGCCCAGTCTCAAAAGGGAGGGGATCATGCTTTGCTTCAGTATGTCACAGTACATGTTGGCATTCATGGTTCCCTCAATGAACTGGAGCTCCCCAGTGCCGGCAGCACTCATGCAGCCCCAGACCATGACACTCCCACCACCATGCTTGACTGTAGACAAGACACACTTACACTTGTCTTTTTACTCCTCACCTGGTTGCCGCCATACACGCTTGACACCATCTGAACCAAATAAGGTCATCTTGGTCTTATCAGACCACATTACATGGTTCCAGTAATCCATGTCCTTAGTCTGCTTGTCTTCAGAAAACTGTTTGCAGGCTTTCTTGTGCATAATTTTTAAAAGAGGCTTACTTCTGGGATGACAGCCACGCAGACCAATTTGATGAAGTATGCAGTGTATGGCCTGAGCACTGATAGGCTTACCCCCCACCCCTTCAACCTCTGCAGCAATGCTGGCAGCACTCATACATCTATTTCCCAAAGACGACTTCTGGATATGACGCTGAGCATGTGCACTCAACTTCTTTGATTGACCATGGTGAGGCCTGTTCTGAGTGGAACCTGTCCTGTTAAACCGCTGTATGGGCTTGACCACCGTACTGCAGCTCAGTTTCAGGGTCTTTCCAATCTTCTTATAGCCTAGGCCATCTTTATGTAGAGCGACAATTCTTTTTTTCAGATCCTCAGAGAGTTCTTTGCCACGAGGTACCATGTTGAACTTCCAGTGACCAGGATGAGAGAGTGAGAGCTCCTCATTCACACCTGAGAACACTAACAAGTTACATGAAAGTGTGGAGGGAAAATGGCTAATTGGGCCCAATTTGGACATTTTCACGTAGGGGTGTACTCACTTTTGTTGCCAGCGGTTTAGACATTAATGGCGGTGTGTTGAGTTATTTTGAGGGTACAGCAAATTTACACTGTTATATAAGCTGTACACTCACTACTTTACATTGTAACAAAGTGTCATTTCTTCAGTGTTGTCACATGAAAAGATATAATAAAATATTTACAAAAATGTGTGGGGTGTACACACTTTTGTGAGATCCTGTATGTATGTATGTATGTATGTATATATATATATATAAATATATATGTGTGTGTGTGTGTATGTATGTATGTATGTATGTATGTGTATGTATGTATGTATATATATATATATATATATATATATATAGCCCTCAAAAAATCCACTCGCCTACTCGCATTTTGCCAGTGGATTTTGAGGGCTTGCAAGTGTAGAAGCCGTTCTCCCAGCGATCGGAGGGGAGGAGAGCCGCCGCCGCCACCTGTTTGATTAGAGCGCCAGGGGAACATAACAGCTTTCATTTCAATAGTTGTGTGTTCCCCGCCACATGTGTCATATACAGCCCCTCCCCCTTGTCCGGGGAACTTTGATAGACAGATCACCTGACCCAGGATTGAGTGGGGGATCTGTCTATCAAAGTGACTCGGACAAGGGGGGGGGGCTGTATATGATGGCACGCGGCGGGGAACAAACAGCTATTGAAACGAAAGCTGTTATGTTCCCCTGGTGCTCTAATCAAACAGGCGGTGGCTCTCCTCCCCTGCACAGGTAGGCTGCACTGGGGGGACACAGGCTGCATTGGGGGACACAGGCTGCATGGGGGGGGACACAGGCTGCATTGGGGGGGACACAGGCTGCACTGGGGGGGGGGGACACAGGCTGCACTGGGGGACACAAGCTGCACTGGGGGGGGGGACACAGGCTGCACTGGGGGGGGGGGACACAGGCTGCACTGGGGGGGGACACAGGCTGCACTGGGGGGGGGGGACACAGGCTGCACTGGGGGACACAGGCTGCACTGGGGGACACAGGCTGCACGGGGGGGGACACAGGCTGCACTGGGGGACACTTGCGGCACTGGGGGACACTTGCGGGACACTGGGGGGGGGGACACTTGCGGCACTGGGGGGACACATGCGGCACTGGGGGACACATGCTGTACTGAGGGACACTGGGGTCACATGCTGCACTGGGGGACACACAGGCTGCACTGGGGGGGGGGGACACAGGCTGCACTGGGGGGGACACATGCTGCACTGGGGGGGGGACACAGGCTGCACTTGGGGGACACAAGCTGCACTGGGGGGGGGGGACACAAGCTGCACTGGGGGGACACAAGCTGCACTGGGGGACACACAGGCTGCACTGGGGGACACATGCTGCACTGGGGGACACAGGCTGCACTGGGGGACACAGGCTGCACTGGGGGGGGGGACACAGGCTGCACTGGGGGACACAGGCTGCACTGGGGGACGCAGGGGGGACACATGCGGCACTGGGGTCACATACTGCACTGAGGGACACTGGGGTCACATGCTGCACTGGGGGGGGGGGGACACAGGCTGCACTGGGTGGGGACACATGCTGCACTGGGGGGGGACACATGCTGCACTGGGGGGGGGACACATGCTGCACTGGGGACACATGCTGCACTGGGGGGGGGGGGCACAGGCTGCACTGGGGGGGGGACACATGCTGCACTGGGGGACACAGGCTGCACTGGGGGGGGATACAGGCTGCACTGAGGGGGGACACAGGCTGCACTGAGGGGGGGACACAGGCTGCACTGGGGGGGAGGGGGGACACAGGCTGCACTGGGGGGGGACACAGGCTGCACTGGGGGGGGACACAGGCTGCACTGGGGGGGGACACTGGCTGCACTGGGGGGGGGGACACAGGCTGCACTGGGGGGGGACACAGGCTGCACTGGAGGGGGGGACACAGGCTGCACTGGGGGACACAGGCTGCACTGGGGGACACAGGCTGCACTGGGGGACACAGGCTGCACTGGGGGGGGGACACATGGGGACACAGGCTGCACTGGGGGGGGGGGGGACACAGGCGGCACCGGGGGACACTTGCTGCACTGGGGGGGGGGACACAGGCTGCACTGGGGGACACTGGGGACACAGGCTGCACTGGGGGGACACAGGCTGCACTGGGGGGGGGACACAGGCTGCACTGGGGGCACTGGGGACACAGGCTGCACTGGGGGGGGTGGGGACACAGGCTGCACTGGGGGGGGGGGGGACACAGGCTGCACTGGGGGGGGACACAGGCTGCACTGGGGGACACAGGCTGCACTGGGGGGGGGACACAGGCTGCACTGGGGGGGGACAGGCTGCACTGGGGGGGGACAAAGGCTGCACTGGGGGGGGGACACTGGGGACACAGGCTGCACTGGGGGGGGGACACAGGCTGCACTGGGGGACACAAGCTGCACTGGGGATACTGGGGGACACAGGCTGCACACTGGGGACACAGGCTGCACTGGGGGGGACGCAGGCTGCACCGGGGGACACTTGCTGCACTGGGGGGGGGACACTTGCTGCACTGGGGGACACAGGGGGACACATGCGGCACTGGGGTCACATGCTGCACTGAGGGACACAGGGGTCACATGCTGCACTGGGGGGGCACAGGCTGGGGGGGGGGGACACAGGCTGCACTGGGTGGGGACACATGCTGCACTGGGTGGGGACACAGGCTGCACTGGGGGGGGATACATGCTGCACTGGGGGGGGACACATGCTGCACTGGGGGGGACACAGGCTGGGGGGGGGGGGACACAGGCTGCACTGGGGGGGACACAGGCTGCACTGGGGGGTGGGGGGGGCTGCACTGGCTGCACTGGGGGACACAGTGGGGACACAGGCTGCACTGGGGGGGGGGGACACAGGCTGCACTGGGGGGGGGGGGGACACAGGCTGCACTGGGGGGGACACAGGCTGCACTGAGGGGGGGGACACAGGCTGCACTGGGGGGGGACACAGGCTGCACTGGGGGACACTGGGGGACACAGGCTGCACTGGGGGGGGACACACAGGCTGCACTGGGGGACACTGGGGGACACAGGCTGCACTGGGGGGACACAGGCTGCACTGGGGGACACACTGGGGACACATGCTGCACTGGGGGGGGGGGACACAGGCTGCACTGGGGGGGGGGGGACACAGGCTGCACTGGGGGGGGACACAGGCTGCACTGGGGGGACACTGGGGACACAGGCTGCACTGGGGGACACAGGCGGCACTGGGGTCACAGGCGGCACTGGGGTCACAGGCTGCACTGGGGGACATTGGGGACACAGGATGCACTGGGGGGGGGGGACACAGGCTGCACTGGGGGGGGGGGGGACACAGGCTGCACTGGGGGACACTGGGGACACAGGCTGCACTGGGGGGGGGACACAGGCTGCACTGGGGGGGGGACACAGGCTGCACTGGGGAACACTAGGGACACAAGCTGCACTGGGGGACACAGGCTGCACTGGGGGACACAGGCTGCACTGGGGGACACACTGGGGACACAGGCTGCACTGGGGGACACAGGCTGCACTGGAGACACAGGCGGCACTGGGGGACACATGCGGCACTGGGGACACACTGGGGGGGGGGACACACTGGGGACACAGGCTGCACTGGGGGGGGGGACACAGGCTGCACTGGGGGACACAGGCTACACAGGGGGGGGGGGGACACAGGCTGCACTGGGGGACACAGGCTGCACTGGGGGGACACAGGCTGCACTGGGGGGGACACAGGCTGCACTGGGGGACACAAGCTGCACTGGGGACACATGCTGCACTGGGGGGGGACACATGCTGCACTGGGGGGACACTGGGGGGACACAGGCTGCACTGGGGGGGACACAGGCTGCACTGGGGGGGGGGGGACACAGGCTGCACTGGGGGGGGACACAGGCTGCACTGGGGGGGACACAGGCTGCATGGGGGGGGGGGACACAGGCTGCAGGCACTGGGGGGGCACTGGGGACACAGGCTGCTGGGGGGGGGGGGACACATGCTGCACTGGGGGGGACACACAGGCTGCACAGGGGGGGGGGACACATGCTGCACTGGGGGGACACATGCTGCACTGGGGGGGGGGACACAGGCTGCACTGGGGGGGGGGACACATGCTGCACTGGGGGACACACAGGCTGCACTGGGGACACTGGGGACACAGGCTGCACTGGGGGACACAGGCTGCACACTGGGGGGACACATGCTGCACTGGGGGGGACACATGCTGCACTGGGGGGGGGGGTCACATGCGGCACTGAGGGGGGGGGACACATGCTGCACTGGGGGGGGGACACAGGCTGCACTGGGGGGGGCTGCACTGGGGGGGGACACAGGCTGCACTGGGGGGGGACACAGGCTGCACTGGGGGGACACTGGGGGGCTGCACTGGGGGGGGGACACAGGCTGCACTGGGGGGGACACATGCTGCACTGGGGGGACACAGGCTGCACTGGGGGGGGGACACAGGCTGCACTGGGGGGGGACACAGGCTGCACTGGGGGGGGGACACAGGCTGCACTGGGGGGGACACAGGCTGCACTGGGGGACACAGGCTGCACTGGGGACACAGGGGGACACAGGCTGCACTGGGGGACACAGGCTGCACTGGGGGACACTGGGGGACACAGGCTGCACTGGGGACACAGGCTGCCCTTCGGTGCACAGGCTGCACTGGGGGGACACTGGGGACACAGGCTGCACTGGGGGGGGGGACACAGGCTGCACTGGGGGGGACACAGGCTGCACTGGGGGGGGGACACAGGCTGCACTGGGGGGGGGACACAGGCTGCACTGGGGACACTGGGGGACACAGGCTGCACTGGGGACACATGATGCACTGGGGGGGGACACAGGGGGCACTGGCTGCACTGGGGACACTGGGGGGGGGACACAGGCTGCACTGGGGGGACACAGGGGACACAGGGGGGACACTGGCTGCACTAGGGACACATGCTGCACTGGGGGACACTGGGGACACAGGTTGCACTGGGGGACACAGGCGGCACTGGAGACACATGCAGCACTGGGGACACATGCGGCACTGGGGTCACATGGTGCACTGGGGGACACTGGGGTCACATGCTGCACTGGGGGGGGGATACATGCTGCACTGGGGACACTGGGGTCACAGGCTGCACTGGGGGGGGGGGACACAGGCTGCACTGGGGCGGGGGCACAGGCTGCACTGGGGGGACACAAGCTGCACTGGGACACAAGATGCACTGGAGGACACATGCTGCACTGGGGGACACTGAGGACACATGCTGGACTGGGGGACACAGGCTGCACTTTGGGACAAGTGTGTGTGTGTGTGTATATATATATATATATATATATATATATATAGTTATATATATATATATATATATATATTGGAAGGCCGGGTACCGGCCTGAAGTTATGGGAGGAGCCCGGAGGGTATTTAAGCAGCCCAAAGGCCGCCGGTCTTTGTCGGTTTCCTGTGCGTGATATCTGATACGTCAGACATCTAGGACCGACTCGTTCGTGACAAGCGCTCTTGGTGCCGGCTCGTGAGCTCCGTTTTTCGTCTATCCGTCTTCTCTTGTTGCAGTCCCGTGTTCCGTGTTCGTAAGTTGTGTCGTCCCTTCGTGTCGCACTCGTGTCGTCGAGTCGCAGTTTCGTACAAAGAGTCTGGTTCGGCTGTCGCAGGTAGGGCTTCGGCTCCCATGTTTTACGTTCTCATGCACTGCTTATCATGTCACTAAACTGTGATCTGCGTAGCTCACGAGCCACGCGCTGCTTGTCTCGAAAACCTAAACACTTACTCGCACGTTTTGTTGTACCCGATCGGGAGCCATCTAACGGCACGCACATTCAGGGCCGCCCGCCACAGACACTCCGACCGATGTCGCATCCGGCACTTAGGGTTCCCTTACACGAGCGGGCTACTCAGTCTCCGAATCGTTCAACATAACTCACGCACGGGTGCCGTTCGCACTCACACGTATCGTTCATGTTTTTCCATTATCCGAATTAGTGGCGCTAGCGAGCGTGCCGAATCGCTATTATATTCCGAAGCACTGTTGGCATTCTAGTTGTACGAATCACTTCGACCGTGTCGAAACATTTCACGAATTAGCATGACAATCATTTCATCATTTCAAACGTGGCTAACGTACCAGGCCATTCGGTCATGCTAAATCATTTCGCATCAGTTAAACAGGGCGTTCATGCCATCGCTTCGATCCTGGTCCGGTCGCATCCACGCATGCTCCGATCGGGGCGATCCAGATGCACGACTACCCGGCCTCATTTCGATACATGCGCCAAGGGCGGAATCACTTTACTGGCTGCGGGCATTCCTGATTCTTGCCCCTGTCATGGCATATCATTTCTGTCACTTTACCACGCCCGGCATGAATGCAGTCACTTCCCCGCACTAATTCGTGTCGGCGTGCCCTAGGCACGGCCTCATTTCTATACATGCGCCAAGGGCAGAATCGCATCACTGGTTGCGTACATTCCAGATTCTTGCCCCTGTCATGGTATCTCATTTCTGTCACCTTACCACGCCCGGTGTGAATGTAGTCACTTCTTCGCACTAAATTCGTGTCGGCGTGCCCTAGGCATGGCCTCATTTCTATACATGCGCCAAGGGCGGAATCGCATCACTGGTTGCGTACATTCCTGATTCTTGCCCCTGTCATGGTATCTCATTTCTGTCACCTTACCACGCCCGGCGTGAATATAGGCACCTCTTCGCACTAAATTCGTGTCGGCGTGCCCTAGGCACGGCCTCATTTCAATACATGCGCCAAGGGCGGAATCGCATCACTGGTTTACGTACATTCCTGATTCTTGCCCCTGTCATGGTATCTCATTTCTGTCACCCTACCACGCCCGGCATGAATCGAGTCACTTCTTCGCACTGAATTCATGTCGGCGTGCCCCAGGCACGGCCTCATTTCAATACATGCGCCAAGGGCAGAATCGCATCACTGGTTTACGTACATTCCTGATTCTTGCCCCTGTCATGGTATCTCATTTCTGTCACCCTACCACGCCCGGCATGAATGGAGTCACTTCTTCGCACTAAATTCGTGTCGGCGTGCCCTAGGCTCGGCCTCATTTCAATACATGCGCCAGGGGCGGAGTCGCAAAAAAAAAAAAAAAAAAAAAACTTTGATTCTTGCCCTTGTCATGTGATATCATTTCTGTGTCACCTTACCACGCCCGGTGTTAATTGGTCACCCGCTTGTACGAATTCGCGCCGGCGTGCCCTAGGCCGGCCGCATTTCAAAAAAAAAAAAAAAAAAAGAAAAAAAAAAAAAAAAAAAAAGGAAAAAAGAAAAAAAAAAAAAAAAAAAGGGGGGAGCTTGGAGTCAGACTCGGTGGCAGCTGGATGTCACAGTTCGGCCTCAGCATACCTAGGCAGTCGGCCTAGTTTCATGGTGGCCTCATTCGGTACGTGCTCCAGAGTCCGGCCCACAGTCACCCCCATACGGTACAAACGGGCCGGGCCCTGTCACGGGAAGTTCATTCAGTAAGGCAACAGGTCAAGTCAGTCGTTCGTGTTGTCATCTGTCAGTTGATCCCACAGCGATCTCGGCAGTCGACTCAAGTCACTATCGCCTGTTGTTATCATCTGCGTTGGGTTCCGTCGCTCTGGACGGCAGCAGTTTTAGGCTCTTAAATAGGTATTTTTTCTCACACTCTCTCAGGTCAGTCGGATTCAGTAGGTCCACCTGCGCCAACTTGATCAGGGTTCCAGCAGGTAAAAAAAAAAAAAAAAAAAAAAAAAAAAAACCCACAAGGGCACGGGGGGCTCCTGCTTTCTTGTGGCAGGTACGTATATCATAGGTGACACGTCCAAACTCATTTCTTGTCACCTTTTAGGCCCAGCCTGCAGACACGTGACCAGTCTACCAAGTTACAGGTCTTGGCAGCCGCCATGTCGTCAGTTGGCAGCGATGACCTCACCACCCCACTATCTCCGGCGTCAGCCTCCGAGGCTGGCAGTGTCCAGTCTCTTAGGGCATGGACAATTCCCAGGCTGTCCGCCGAGCTGAGACGCAGAGGGATACCCTTCTCGTCCACGGCCAGGAAGGCGGAGCTGTTCAGGCTTCTCTTCCCACCACCGGCCGCAGCAAGCCCCAGCAGCCAGCAGGCGTCTCTGGAATCGATTTCAGCCGCCGTTGCCCAGCTACACACCCTCGTGTCTTCCCTGTCTTCCTCAATCGTGGAGGTCCAGGACAGGGTGTCTCGGCTAGAGGCCAGCCCGGCTGCCACGGTTCCGGACCACGCGGTGGTCCCAGCCATCAGTGCACCGGCCGCAGGTAGTGAGCTTGCCACGCCTACCGTTCACCCTTCCCACCTGGTGCCACCCAGCGTAAGGAAGGACATTCTAGAGGGCAAAGACGTCAATCTGGCCTCACTCTTGATCTCGGTCCATGACTTGGCCGAGAACAAGGCCTACACCTGGGGGGATGTCTCGGTGGTGTTGAAAGCGAAGGATCCGAGGCTCAACAGGAAGCTCACGGTGCCCGAATTCACGCTCGCTTTCGGCATGTTTAGAGACGTGCTGTGCTCAGCCTCCCCCGGCAGACGGGAAGAGCTGGACCTCTACCTCCATATGGTCGTAGACCTGGGCCACAAATACGGTGGCTCAGCGTTCTACGACTACCATCGGTCCTTCTCGGCCAAAGCCGCAGCCAGATTCACACAGTTCCATTTGCCAACGGACTGGAGCGTAGTGGACACGGAATTGTTCTGCCGCCACTTTGCAGGCCTTCGCTCCCCGCTATGTGCTGTCTGTCAGTCAGCGTCTCACACCACGGTCTGGTGTGCCAACGTAGCCTCTGTCCATCCGATAGCTAGCACGGCCTCTGCCAGCACGAGCCAGGCTCAGCAGGCCCCGGTGCAAGGGCGAAAGATGGACAAATTGGGACGTCCGGTGCGGATGGTTGGGGGAGCCGCCATTTGCAACAATTTTAATTACGGCTCCTGCAATTTCAGCCAGTGCCGGCTCTTGCACGTTTGCACCCTGTGCCAGAGGGCGCACCCCAGGATCCTGTGTGAGGTCAAACAGAAGAGACCATGACTAAGCCGGGTCAATGTCCTTTGGCTCGGCGTTTACCTGACCTCACACCCCACTCCGTCACTCGCCAGCTACCTCATCCGAGGCTTCACTGAGGGGTTCCATACCGGGCTCATCACCCTGCCCCACTCCACCCACGAATGTCCGAATTTACGCTCAGCAGCAACAGACGAGCCAGCGATTGATGTCCTTTTGCAGACGGAGTTGGATCGGGACTTCATGATAGGCCCGTTCTGTCAATCCCCCTTCAGCATCTGGAGGGTTAGCCCTATCGGGCTTGTGCAGGGAAAGTTTTCAAATAAAAAACGTCTGGTGTATGATCTGTCAGCGCCTCATTCTTCCGTCGTTCCCAGTCTCAACTCGCTCATCCCCTCCGAGGAGTTCTCGCTGAAGTACGCTTCGGTAGACATGGCTATCCAGGCCATTCTCAGGGCAGGGGTGGGTGCGTGGCTCTCGAAGGCGGACATATCCGACGCCTTCAAGCTGCTGCCCATCCATCCTTCCTTGTGGTGCTGGCACGGCATCAAGTGGAGGGAGCGATATTATTTCGCGACCAAATTGACCTTCGGGTCTAAAAGTAGTCCTTGGCTATTTGACAAGTTCGCCGAGACCCTGGCGTGGATCCTTCTCCATGAGGCACAGTGCCACGAGGTCATCCATTATTTGGATGACTTCCTTTTGATAGAGCCGCCCGGGGCTCCCCCAGGGGACCTTGGAAAGTTGAGGACGGTTTTCGACAATCTGAACGTCCCCATAGCGGAGCACAAGGTTGACGGCCCGGCACACAAGATCACGTTCCTGGGCGTCGACCTTGACACGTTGGCCATGCAGGCCAGCCTTCCAGCAGATAAGTTGGACCGTATCAGGACGGTTCTGCGAGAGTTCACCCGGGGGGGGGGATGTACTCAGAAGCAACTTCAGTCTCTCCTCGGGATGCTGAACTTTGCCGTGAGGATCATCCCCCAGGGCCGCTCCTTTGTGTCCCGGTTGCTGGTCTTCCTGTCCTACACGCAGGACCCAGACCAGGTCATTAGGCTGGATTCTGCAGCCAGGGCAGATCTGGCCATGTGGGAGCACTTTCTTAGTGATTGGAACGGTGTGTCCCTGTTTATCCCAGTCGTGTCCACGCAGTCACCACAGGTGGTGACCGACGCGGCGGCATCCACAGGATGCGCCGCCATTTTTGGCCATTTGTGGTTCGCCGCCCCGTGGCCTCCTCAAGCACTAGCCACACCGGGCTTTACTACTACGTCAGCCCTCTTTGAGCTCTTCCCTATTGTAGCAGCCGCCCACCTATGGGGTCACCATTGGTCTGGACAGACGGTGGCTTTCTCGACAGACAATCAAGCCACAGCCGAGATCATCAGCAAGGGCAGGTCTAAGTCCAGGCCCGTCATGTCCTTCCTCCGCAGACTGGTCCAGCTATCCCTACAGCATCAGTTCAATGTGTACTGCTCCTTCATTCCAGGGAAGTTCAACGCAGCTGCGGACGCACTCTCCCGTTTTAACTTTATTTCTTTCTTTGAACAGGTGCCAGGAGCCTGCCGTCATTCAGCCACTATCCCGGATTGGTCACAACTGACCTTGGACTAGCCCCACATCTACACTCAGCTACCGATATCATCAACGCCTCACTCGCCCGCAACACCCGTCGGGCCTACCAGACGGCCTGGAGGGCGTTTAACAAGTTCCTGCCCCAGCGGCCTCGCGAGTCTTCCAGCCTCAAGCAGGTCTTGGCGTTCATCGCCTACTGCCATTCACACCTAGCACTGTCACACAGCACGATACGCCAGTACGTGGCCGGGGTGCAGCACTATTTGTCACTTCAAGACCCCGCAAGGCCTTCGGTGTTCTCCTGCCACGCCGTGAGGGCTCTACTACGTGGAGTTCAGAAACACCAGCCGCCAGTCAGCTCAAAGCGGCTGCCTATCACGGGGGAGATCTTCAAGGGGATGTCTGACATCCTGGATAGGTCCCCTTTCGGTCTCCTCCTCAGTACCGTCCTGCAGGCTGCGATACACATGGCGTTTTACGGGTTTCTGCGGCCCAGCGAGTTCACTCGCAGCCACCCAGCCAGTCCAGTCTTGCGTAGAAATAATCTCTATCGCCACCAGGATCACTACGTCCTTCACTTGGCGACATCCAAAACCCAACAGCGAGGTTCCGGAGTAGATATTCACCTGTACAGGACTCACAACAACTGGTGCCCAGTTGCCGTGTTGGACCGCCTGACGGCACTGCTGTCCGACTGCCCAGGGGCCAGTCCACTGCTACCTTTTCCGGTGAAAGCCCTTAACTCTTCGCAGTTCGTGGAACATGTCCGGGTCCTTCTCGGCCATCTTCAGTTGGACCCCAGCCAGTACTCCGGGCATTCGTTCCGGATCGGGGCGGCCACGACGGCCTCAAGACAGGGGGTTCCGGACCACGTAATCAAGAAACTGGGTCGGTGGAAGTCGGCCTGCTTCTCTCGCTACATTCCTAACCCACAGTTAGAGATGGCTCAGGCCTTTGCTCGACTCACTCAGTGACATTACCTCTAATAAATAATTATCCCCTACCTGAAGGTTTTTGCCCCCTTATTTTGGCGTACCATACGGTAGACCAAGGCACACTTTCAGGTCTATTTCATGTTGGTGAGTTTTGTGTTGTCCCTATGTGTCATCGTTACTCATGTCGTCCGTAGGGCTCTAGACCATAAATTGGAAGGCCGGGTACCGGCCTGAAGTTATGGGAGGAGCCCGGAGGGTATTTAAGCAGCCCAAAGGCCGCCGGTCTTTGTCGGTTTCCTGTGCGTGATACCCGCCCACCCTCCCCTTTTAAAAGCCTCTTCTAAGTATTCTTACCCCAGACTGAATACTCATTCCACATTATTCCATAACTACTTCTTATCATTCTTTATCTAGGGTATGCCCCCTTATTTTGGCGTACCATACGGTAGACCAAGGCACACTTTCAGGTCTATTTCATGTTGGTGAGTTTTGTGTTGTCCCTATGTGTCATCGTTACTCATGTCGTCCGTAGGGCTCTAGACCATAAATATATATATTTTTTTTTATTCATTAAAATATATCTTTACCAAATAAAAAAGAAAAAATGTTTCACAAATACTGTAAAAATAGCAACGGTTGCCATTTTATTGCCTAGGGTCTCTGCTAATGAAAAATATATAATATTTGGGAGATATAAGTGCTAAAGTGCCAAAAAAAGTTTGTTTTTTTATGTGGTTAATGATCCATAAATCACAAGAAATATCTTTGTTTTTGGCATGAGACTTTGCCTGAAACTTGGGGAGGGCCCTACACAATTTTTTTTGCCTGAAACTTGGGGAGGGCCCTACACAATTTTTTTTGTCATGTTTTTACATCCGTTGTGTACATCCGTTTTTTTACATCCATTTTCTAATTTTTGGAAAAAAAGAAAAAAACACGTGGGCCCCCCCAGAATCCATACCAGACCCTTATCCGAGCATGCTGCCTGGCAAGTCAGGAAAGGGGGGTTACAAGAGAGCGGCCCCCTCCTGAACCGTACCAGGCCACAAGCCCTCAACATGGGTGGGTGCTTTGGGCCAGAGGGCCCCCCCAAAGCACCTTGTCCCCATGTTGATGGGAATAAGGGCCTTTTCCCCACAACCCTGGCCGGTGGTTGTGGGGGTCTGCGGGTTGGGGCTTATCAGAATCTGTAAATGAGTCTGTAGTACGTAGAGTAGATAGTACCCCTACTCATTGACCAAAAGAAAAAGTAGTGTAAAAAAAAAGACAGGCAGTTTTTGACTTTTTATTTATTAAAAAAACAAAAATAAAAGCGAATGTCCCCTGGTGTAGATCCATCATCAATCACGATGCCTGTCCCCACCGCTGACCCAGAAAAAGAAAAACGCTCCGCTCCACTCTCCACCAAGGCTTCTGCCGTCTGCCCTCTTCACCGTTTGACCGTTCTTAAATAACTAAGGGACAGGGCCACCCACTGACTTCCTGGAATGCCCCTGCCCCTTGTGACATCATCAACCCATCATGCCCTTGTCTAATGACATCACAATGGGGTGGGGTCACCCAGGGATGTCATCGGGTGGTCCTGCCCCTTAGTTGTTGAGAACTGTCAGACAGCGGAGCAGGCAGACATCAGGAGCAGAGTTTTTTTTTTTGTATACTACTACTGTATACTATGTCAATATGTCCTCTCTTAGACATTAAAATCCTTGGCAGGCCTTCCACTATAATATGCTAATATCTTCCTAATGAAGTTAAGTCATTTGTGTGTGTCTTTTTTGTCTGTTTAGTTCAACTTTATTATTGTTGTGCTGTTACTTATTTATTTATATTTTGTCGCAGTGTTTGCATGTGCAGTATCCATAAGGATCTCCTGAAGAAGCTAAATCTATAGCGAAACATGTAAAGTGAACTGAATAAACTGCATAGTACATGTAAAATCAAATTAATTTTTAACTTTGCTACAAATAAAACTTTGTTCATTTTTTTATCAGAAACTATTTTCTGTTTTTGTGTCGAGCGCCTAAGAAAACCCTATGGTCCTGCTTTTTGCCTCTTTTCTAAAATTTGAAGGATGTGGTGCTTGTGTTTTTTTGCAATCAGCTTATTCTTTATTGTGTTAGCAAAGCTAATAACTAACTGTTGTCCACACCAGACGACCCTTAATAATCCCCTTAGGCACATTACTTAAACGCCAAGTATACATATTTACTATGATTTAGACTTAAAGGATAATTTCACCTTTTAACAAAAAATTATAAATGCACATTTTTTTTTGCAGGTAAAAAAATGTGCATTTATTATTTTCTGTTTCTGGAGCCTCTAAAGCATTGCCCCAGTGCCACGCAGATCTCTTGCAGGCCTGTTGGTGTATCTGTGTGCCGTACATTGCTCCACAGTGCCTTGTTAGTTCCTTGAAAACTACAAGGCAACAGCCGTATAGGCTGTTGGGACTTGTAGTTTTCCATTCACAGAGGACTGTAAATGAGTGATGCGGCTGAGTGGGTGGAAATTATGCAAATAACTTGACTGCGTTACACACTGCTTTTGGATTAGAGATTGTCAATCTCATAAAACAAAAAATAAAATAAAAAATCCAATATTTCTTACCTCCGTTACAATAATATATAAATAGTTTCTACCTCAGTGACTGTAGGGGAGGCATTAGTAATCCAGTCCCTCATAATATCTCTCTGTTAACCTCCCTGGCGGTATGATTCTGTCCGGAATTTAGTGCTGAAAGCGGTACAATTATTTTGCATTGAAATTTGGCGTTTTTATATTGTAGGCATGCAATTCTTATGAATAACTCACTTAAACCTGTCCGAACCAGAGTCTAGTAGACATCCCGGGTATGAAAGTTTGAAACACAAAATTATAAATTATAATATAATAAAAATATATATAAAAATGATTCAATAATGTAATCAAATCAAAAACACTGAAATTTGCTCAGTTGCAGAATAGTCGCTGTCATTAAATTTAATTGTTTGATGATAAATTGTGATTCAAATTTTTTATCGGTGTTTTCTAGCTGGTCTAAAACCACTTTTGACATAAAGGGACACTTTTTGGTTGCTATGGACAATCTCCAGTTTCCAGGCAGAAAAAAATATTTTTATTATATAAAATGACATGCAGGGCACTGGGCAGACCACTAGGGACAAAGGGGATGTGTATTTTTTGTATACAGTACTGTAAGATTACAGTACTGTATGTGTGTTGTGTTTTTAAACTTTTTTGAATTTGGCGCCGATCTCCGCTCCTGTGCGTCGGAACGTCGCAGGGAACGGAGATCAGCGGCACTCTGGCACTGTGTGAATCGAGCGAGCGGACAGCTCCCTCACACAGTGGGGAGACATCGCAGGATCCAGGGGATAAGGTAAGTAACTTCCCCCTGTATCCTGCAACGCAAGCCCGAGTCTGGCTCGGGGTTACCGCTCCTGGTAGAAAAAACTCAACCCGAGCCAGACTCGGGAACACCGCCAGGGAGGTTAAAGAGAGTGTTAAAACAAGATAAATGAATCCACTGCTGAATGGATATCCGGCTATTGCTAGTACCCATTGCTTCCACCTGACCACAGCTGAACAGTAACATTAAAGGATCTTTATGGATAATCGTACCAGTAACATTATATATCCCTGTAATACCTGCTCCCAAAAAAGTTACATTTTT
>CM053033.1:135665425-135692942 GCA_028564925.1 Lithobates sylvaticus
ATGCTCGGATAAGGGTCTGGTATGGATTCTGGGGGGGGCCCACGTGTTTTTTTCTTTTTTTCATCTACGTGGGGTTCCCCTTAAAATGCATACCAGACGTGAAGGGCCTGGTATGGATTGGGAGGACAGCCACCCTGTTTTTTTCACAATTTTTTCATTGCTGGCAATGTTTTGTTTTTTTTACATAAGTTGTCAGGAGGGAAGCCTGCTCAATAATACGGCGGCCAGCTTGCTGGCCTGCTCCTTAGCAACCAGCCATTCTTCAATTTTATTCCAAAAATTAGAAAATGGATGTAAAAAAACGGATGTACACAACGGATGTAAAAACTTAAGTCCGTGTCCGATTTTCTAACGAAAAAATGTGACAGAACAGATAAAGAAAATGGAACACTCATGTTAAAGGGGCCTTAAATTACATTTCTCAGCCACTTTTTTTTCTTTTTATAAACAAAGTGGCTTGGGATTTGTTCCATCATCTTAGATGAGGGCCTGGTATAAATGTTGGGGGTCACATGACAAAAAAAATTGTGTAGGGCCCTCCCAAAGTTTCAGGCAAAGTCTCATGCCAAAAACAAGTAAATTTTTGGGTTCCCCAGATTCCCCTGGCAAAGCTTGGTTTGTTTGACAAAGATATTTCTTGTGATTTATGGATCATTAACCACATAAAAAAAAAAAACTTTTTTTGGCACTTTAGCACTTATATCTCCCAAATATTATATATTTTTCTTTAGCAGAGACCCTAGGCAATAAAATGGCAACCGTTGCTATTTTTACAGTATTTGTGAAACGTTTTTTCTTTTTTATTTGGTAAAGATATATTTTAATGAATAAAAAAAAAAAAAAAATTATTTATATATATATATATATATATATATATATATACATATACATACACACACTTGTCCCCCAGTGCAGCCTGTGTCCCCCAGTGCAGCCTGTGTCCTCAGTGTCCTCCAGTGCATCTTGTGTCCTCCAGTGCATCTTGTGTCCCCCAGTGCATCTTGTGTCCCCCAGTGCAGCCTGTGTCCCCCCCAGTGCAGCCTGTGTCCCCCAGTGCAGCATGTGACCCCCCCCGTGCAGCCTGCCCCCCCCCCAGTGCAGCATGTGACCCCAGTGTCCCCCAGTGCACCATGTGACCCCAGTACCGCATGTGTCTCCAGTGCCGCCTGTGTCCCCCAGTGAAACCTGTGTCCCCCAGTGTCCCCCAGTACAGCATGTGTTCCCCAGTGCAGCTTGTGTCCCTAGTGTCCCCCAGTGCAGCCTGTGTCCCCCAGTGCAGCCTGTGTCCCTCAGTGCAGCCTGTGTCCCTCAGTGCAGCCCGTGTCCCCCAGTGCAGCCTGTGTCCCCAGTGTCCTACAGTGCAGCATGTGTCCCCCCAGTGCAGCCTGTGTCCCCCCAGTGCATCATGTGTCCCCCCCAGTGCATCATGTGACCCCAATGTCCCCCAGTGCAGCATGTGACCCTAGTGTCGCATGTGACCCCAGTGCAGCCTGTGTCCCCCAGTGCAGCCTGTGTCTCTAGTGTCCCCCAGTGCAGCCTGTGTCCCCCAGTGCAGCCTGTGTCCCCAGTGTCCCCCCAGTGCAGCCTGTGTCCCCAGTGCAGCCTGTGTACCGAAGGGCAGCCTGTGTCCCCCAGTGCAGCATGTGTCCCCAGTGTCCCCTCAGTGCAGCCTGTGTCCCCCCTCAGTGCAGCCTGTGTCCCCCCCTCAGTGCAGCCTGTGTCCCCCCTCAGTGTAGCCTGTATCCCCCCTCAGTGCAGCCTGTGTAGCCCAGTGCAGCATGTGACCCCACTGTCGCCCAGTGCAGCATGTGTCCCCAGTGCAGCATGTGTCCCCACCCAGTGCAGCATGTATCCCCACCCAGTGCAGCCTGTGTCCCCCCCCAGTGCCGCATGTGTCCCCCTGTGTCCCCCAGTGCCGCAAGTGTCCCCAGTGCCGCATGTGTCCCCCGGTGCACCCTGTGTCCCCCAGTCCAGCATGTGTCCCCCCAGTGCAGCCTGTGTCCTCAGTGTCCTCCAGTGCAGCATGTGTCCTCCAGTGCAGCTTGTGTCCCCCAGTGCAGCTTGTGTCCCCCAGTGCAGCCTGTGTCCCCCCCAGTGCAGCCTGTGTCCTCAGTGTCCCCCAGTGCAGCTTGTGTCCCCCAGGGCAGCCTGTGTCCCCCCAGTGCGGCCTGTGTCCCCCCCAGTGCAGCCTGTGTCCCCCAGTGCAGCATGTGACCCCAGTGTCCCCAGTGCAGCATGTATCCCCCACCCCAGTGCAGCCTGTCCCCCCCCCAGTGCAGCATGTGACCCCAGTGTCCCCCAGTGCACCATGTGTCCCCAGTGCCGCATGTGTCTCCAGTGCCGCATGTGTCTCCAGTGCCGCCTGTGTCCCCCAGTGCAACCTGTGTCCCCAGTGTCCCCCAGTACAGCATGTGTTCCTCAGTGCAGCTTGTGTCCCTAGTGTCCCCCAGTGCAGCCTGTGTCCCCCAGTGCAGCCTGTGTCCCCAGTGTCCCCCAGTGCAGCCTGTGTCCCCCAGTGCAGCCTGTGTCCCCAGTGCAGCTTGTGTCCCCCCCAGTGCATCATGTGACCCCAATGTCCCCCAGTGCAGCATGTGACCCTAGTGCCGCATGTGTCCCCCAGGGCAGACTGTGTCCCCCAGTGTCCCCCAGTGCAGCCTGTGTCCCCCAGTGCAGCCTGTGTCTCTAGTGTCTCCCAGTGCAGCCTGTGTCCCCCAGTGCAGCCTGTGTCCCCAGTGTCCCCCAGTGCAGCCTGTGTCCCCAGTGCACCCTGTGTACCGAAGGGCAGCCTGTGTCCCCAGTGCAGCATGTGTCCCCCAGTGTCCCCCAGTGCAGCCTGTGTCCCCCAGTGCAGTCTGTGTCCCCCCCTCAGTGCAGCCTGTGTCCCCCCCCTCAGTGCAGCCTGTGTCCCCCCCTCAGTGCAGCCTGTGTCCCCCCCTCAGTGCAGCCTGTGTCCCCCCTCAGTGCAGCCTGTGTCCCCCCCTCAGTGCAGCCTGTGTCCCCCCCCTCAGTGCAGCCTGTATCCCCCCCTCAGTGCAGCCTGTGTCCCCCAGTGCAGCCTGTATCCCCCCTCAGTGCAGCCTGTATTCCCCCCCTCAGTGCAGCCTGTGTCCCCAGTGCAGCATGTGACCCCACTGTCGCCCAGTGCAGCATGTGTCCCCAGTGCAGCATGTGTCCCCAGTGCAGCATGTGTCCCCACCCAGTGCAGCATGTATCCCCACCCAGTGCAGCCTGTGTCCCCCCCGTGCAGCATGTGACCCCAGTGTCCCTCAGTGCAGCATGTGACCCCAGTGCCGCATGTGTCCCCCGGTGCAGCCTGTGTCCCCCAGTGCAGCCTGTATCCCCCAGTGCAGCTTGTGTCCCCCAGTGCAGCTTGTGTCCCCCAGTGCAGCTTGTGTCCCCAGTGTCCCCCAATGCAGCCTGTGTCCCCCAGTGCAGCCTGTGTCCCCCAGTGCAGCATGTATCCCCACCCAGTGCAGCCTGTGTCCCCCCCAGTGCAGCATGTGACCCCAGTGTCCCTCAGTACAGCATGTGACCCCAGTGCCGCATGTGTCCCCCAGTGCCGCATGTGTCCCCCAGTGCCGCAAGTGTCCCCAGTGCTGCATGTGTCCCCCGGTGCAGCCTGCGTCCCCCAGTGCAGCCTGCGTCCCCCAGTGCAGCCTGTGTCCCCAGTGTAGCCTGTGTCCCCCAGTATCCCCCAGTGCAGCTTGTGTCCCCCAGTGCAGCTTGTGTCCCCCAATGCAGCCTGTGTCCCCAGTGTCCCCAATGCAGCCTGTGTCCCCCCAATGCAGCCTGTGTCCCCCAATGCAGCCTGTGTCCCCCAGTGCAGCCTGTGTTCCCCAGTGCAGCCTACCTGTGCAGGGGAGGAGAGCCACCGCCTGTTTGATTAGAGCACCAGGGGAACATAACAGCTTTCGTTTCAATAGCTGTTTGTTCCCCGCCGCGCGCCATCATATACAGCCCCCCCTTGTCCGAGTCACTTTGATAGACAGATCCCCCACTCAATCCTGGGTCAGGTGATCTGTCTATCAAAGTTCCCCGGACAAGGGGGAGGGGCTGTATATGACACATGTGGAGGGGAACACACAACTATTGAAATGAAAGCTGTTATGTTCCCCTGGTGCTCTAATCAAACAGGTGGCGGCGGCGGCTCTCCTCCCCTCCGATCGCTGGGAGAACGGCTCCTACACTTGCAAGCCCTCAAAATCCACTGGCAAAATGCGAGTAGGCGAGTGGATTTTTTGAGGGCTGTATATATATATATATATTATATATATATATATATATATACATATATATATATATATACATACATACATACAGGATCTCACAAAAGTGTGTACACCCCACACATTTTTGTAAATATTTTATTATATCTTTTCATGTGACAACACTGAAGAAATGACACTTTGTTACAATGTAAAGTAGTGAGTGTACAGCTTGTATAACAGTGTAAATTTGCTGTACCCTCAAAATAACTCAACACACCGCCATTAATGTCTAAACCGCTGGCAACAAAAGTGAGTACACCCCTACGTGAAAATGTCCAAATTGGGCCCAATTAGCCATTTTCCCTCCACACTGTCATGTAACTTGTTAGTGTTCTCAGGTGTGAATGAGGAGCTCTCACTCTCTCATCCTGGTCACTGGAAGTTCAACATGGTACCTCATGGCAAAGAACTCTCTGAGGATCTGAAAAAAAGAATTGTCGCTCTACATAAAGATGGCCTAGGCTATAAGAAGATCGGAAAAACCCTGAAACTGAGCTGCAGTACGGTGGTCAAGCCCATACAGCGGTTTAACAGGACAGGTTCCACTCAGAACAGGCCTCACCATGGTCAATCAAAGAAGTTGAGTGCACATGCTCAGCGTCATATCCAGAAGTCGTCTTTGGGAAATAGATGTATGAGTGCTGCCAGCATTGCTGCAGAGGTTGAAGGGGTGGGGGGTAAGCCTATCAGTGCTCAGGCCATACACTGCATACTTCATCCAATTGGTCTGAGTGGCTGTCATCCCAGAAGTAAGCCTCTTTTAAAAATTATGCACAAGAAAGCCTGCAAACAGTTTTCTGAAGACAAGCAGACTAAGGACATGGATTACTGGATGTACTGTGGTCTGATAAGACCAAGATGACCTTATTTGGTTCAGATGGTGTCAAGCGTGTATGGCGGCAACCAGGTGAGGAGTAAAAAGACAAGTGTAAGTGTGTCTTGTCTACAGTCAAGCATGGTGGTGGGAGTGTCATGGTCTGGGGCTGCATGAGTGCTGCCGGCACTGGGGAGCTCCAGTTCATTGAGGGAACCATGAATGCCAACATGTACTGTGACATACTGAAGCAGAGCATGATCCCCTCCCTTTTGAGACTGGGCTGCATGGCATTATTCCAACATGATAATGAACCCAAACACACCTCCAAGCTGACCACTGCCTTGCTAAAGAATCTGAGGGTAAAGGTGATGGACTGGCCGAGCATGTCTCCTTATTTTTTTTGTGATTAAAAGTTTTTATTTCAACTGCAAAATACGCGAACAAGACATATCATCAGAAACAATGACAGTGTAGTTTGATCACAGTTCTAACAGAGGTTGAGTGTATATAAAGAAACAGATATGAACATGAAAAGTATCCCTCAGACAGCTAAAAAACATGAGTGCTAGCAACAGGAAGCTACTATACCAGATATCAAGTCTTATAAAAATTACTGGAGGAGACAAGAAAAATTGGCACGCTGGAGGACTGTCTGGGACCCACTCACCCCTCCCGACACCCCTAAAGGGAACTCACTGTGTCTGGAGAGGAGCGCGGGCCCTCACCCGTCTCCTTATTTTTTTATCACTTTTATTTCTATTACACAGAATGTAAATATCCCTTGTAATAAAAATAAGGATGACAGGTTCTCTTTAGGGAGAGATCTGGTGTCAAAATGACCTAAGATCTCTCCTTTACCTTTAAAAACAAAATAGTTTACTTCCACCCTGGACCAGAAGTTACATGATGTTTCTCCAGTCCTCCAAGGCCATAGAAGCAATCAAAGACAATGTAGTCTTTGATCGCCTCTGTGACCTGCTGGCCGCACCATCGGATAGTTTCTTGGGCGAGCCTGTGGAAACGGTAAGCCCGAGTAACACCGGCGAGTGGCGGGAGGGAATGTCATGAGCGACTGAGAATATTTTCCAGAGAAAGCCAGCTGCCAGCTGTAAAAAACAATACCAGGGTTATGGCTAATAGCTTCAGCCATAGCCCCGGTAAACCACTTTGCAAACCGCAATGTATATATACGTATTGCGGTTGGCAAGTGGTTAATCACGACTTCCAGCGATACAGATTCTCCTCAATTACTGCGAAAAATTATCCTGTCGAAAGAAAAACTCTTTGCAACCAATGACTAATGACCAATAACTAATGCCAAAATAAACTGGTATGATAAAATTGTTCGCCCTCCTACTATTCCACACCACCACTGCGCACAAAGAAAAATTAATTAAAACACCTATGTGTATAAAAATAAACTAAGCAGCTACTTAAATAGATAAATAATGTAAAGTGATTTTAAATGAATAAAACAGCAGCGCTAATAATCACAGTGTCTCTGAATAAACTAAATATTTAACCTGTGTAGACAATACTGAAAAATAATCACCCTGTATAAACAGTGCTAAAAAAACAACAACACAATTAATCACCCATATACATAAAGTGAAAAATTAAAGTGAAGTGTGATTGTATATTTCTTGCAGGTGTCCAAATAAGGAAAACAAATCCAAACAAAAGTCCATAAACTGTTACTTGTAGTGATAATGTTTCAAAAAGTGACAGAAAAATATGAATGAAAAATCTTGAAGCAAATAAAATTTTGAAGTGTCTTTAAACAAAATTCTTGAAGTGACTTGAAAAAATATCTTCCACCACACCACCTGTGTTCAATGTTACCGCACCCTAAGGAAATGCACTCACCAGCAGTATATGCCTTGCACTCTCATGCTCGGCCAACTCGCTTAATAGCTCCACATGGGTCACAGATGGATCCAGACAGAATGTTAGATAATTGCACTCCACATACAAGGAAAAAAGAGATGCTTCCAATAGTGAAGTAGAGTAAACCATTTATTTAAACAGCACACAAAATTCCTCAACCATTGTACTCACATCCTTTATATAAAAATAAGGCACTTAAGCATAATCTTTTCAACAGGAAACAAGGACCCAGCAGTGGTGATCCGATATATTATGGTCTCGGCGGACCCGGCATTAATACCAATATATCTCACCCTCCACGCTGTCTCCTTTCTCTTTCACTTCACTTCACTTCAAACGGCACAGCACACCCAGTAACTGGAACGTTGAATGTTAAATGCTCCTCACAGTTGCCATGTAACCATACCCAGACATGTTTCGTCAAAGTGACTTAATCATTGGGGTTCAATAATTAAGTCACTTCGACAAAACATGTCTGGGTATGGTTACATGGCAACTGTGAGGAGCATTCAACAAAATGTTATTTGCTTCAAGATTTTTCATTCACTTTTTTCTGTCACTTTTTGAAACATCACTACAAGTAACAGTTTATGGACTTTTGTTTGGATTTGTTTTCCTTATTTGGACACCTGCAAGAAATATACAATCACACTTCACTTTAATTTTTCACTTTATGTATATGGGTGATTAATTGTGTTGTTTTTTTAGCACTGTTTATACAGGGTGATTATTTTTCAGTATTGTCTACACAGGTTAAATATTTAGTTTATTCACAGGCACTGTGATTATTAGCGCTGCTGTTTTATTCATTTAAAATCACTTTACAATGACTAATGCCACTTCGCAAATGCTGAACATCTAAAGTTTGGGGCTCAGCCCTGCATTGGACTGAACTTAACCACAATCCCATATATCAGCACTAGTTATATAGAGTACAAGAATGCAAACCTCCACTGTTAAGCCCCATACACACGGTCGGATTTTCTGATGGATTCTGTCCTATCGGACAATGTTGTCGGAAATTCCGACCGTGTGTAGGCACCATCGGACAGTTTCCATCGGATTGTCCGACGGACAAAGTTCTATCTCCTGCTCTATAAATATTCCGACAACAAAGTCTGATCATACCAATTCCGATTGTGTGTAGAGTAGTCCCACGGACAAAGTGCTACGCATGCTCAGATCACATTACAAGACCAAAGCTATTGGCTACTAGCCTCTACGTAGTCCCGTCGTAGGCAACAAACATCACCACGTTCAGAATGATCGGATTTTCCAACAACTTTGTCCGACCATGTGTATGCAACACCAGTGTCGGACTAAATCCGTCGGACCAAATCCGATGGATTTGGTGGTCGGATTTTCCGACCGTGTGTATGGGGCTTTATAGTTTATCACCATATAACTGTAACTCACTGTACTTATTGAACAAATATAAAGTAAATAAATGTGATGTGCCACTATTCAGACTTCATAACACCACTTGCTCTTATTACATTTTTTATTCTTCTTAGAATATTTCAGTTTGTATATCCTCCTGCACAAGTAAATTTAAAAAGCACTCCCAACAACAGAATCCTACAGCATTTACCTAACAATGGATATTTACATTATAATATCTACCAGCAATCTGAATGCACAATTTTCCTTATGTAAAGCTGTATTGTAGCTAAACCTAGTTTCTCATGAATATACAAATTGAATAAAATTGTAACATGCATGGAGACTTTATCAACTATTCATTGACACACTGGTTTGTTTTCTTTCTGAAGATAATCTGTACAAGGCTTTTCAGATATTATGCGCAATACTTTTCCTAGGCCACCATATTTTTTTATTTTCTTATTTTATTAAGAATGAATTTCATATAGTTATACTTCTTTGTTTAAAGTAAACCTTTTCATTTAAATCCATAGAGGCATATGGGGTGGCAAAAGAAGGTAAGGAATGTATATTGTTACTACAGACTACAGCTCATTGCCTAAAACAGGGTCCAGTCATCCACTTTACAGACAAGGAGTTATGCAAGGACAAGCATGTGCAAGGACAATCATATGCAAGGACAAGCATGTGCAAAGTGATCACTCTTTACTCTTATCTACTCTTTACTCTTATCTGAATCAATACCTTTTGCAGACTGTATTTATGAAGTCATATATATATATATATATATTGTATATATATGTATATACATTAACATAGATTTTACAGAAAGAGTAGTTGATGCTTGAAATAGAGTGGTGGCCCATCCATAAGGGGCGCAAGGGCACCGTCCCCTTAATCCAGGCGCCTGGCCGGATGCATGGATTTCAATGGGGGGGGGGGTTAAGCACATAATAAGAGCCTGAGGCTTTAATTTTCTTCCAAAAATGGGTGGGCTCCGGTCGCAGAGCACTATGCCCTCAACCCGTCCAGTTGTTTGACAATAGCAAATTAATATTCGCTATTGTCTTCTGATTCTCCTCCTGGCCAATTAGGAAGCAGGACCTGATTTGCCAAGAGGAGAAGCAATCATATTGACCCACTGAGAAGGAAGCCATCGAGGAGAAGGAGACACAGTGTGAAATTGCAGTAAAGAAGCCGAGGAGGAGGAGACGTGGGGTGAAGCCACCGAGGGGGAGGAGACGCAGGAAGGAGCCAAATTCTGTCCGCGACCTAGATAGGGTAAGTGTGGGGCTGGTGGGCGGATGAGCAAGTGACTGGGGGTTTGACTGATTGACCGAATGGGGCAGTGGCAGGTGGTTTGTTTGCCGCCCCACCCCCCAAAAAAATGGAGTACCACCTGCACTTACATGTATTGCCAATTAAAAAAAAAATACAAATTAAGCACCAGTTACTTTCATGTGTCTCTTGTGCACCCATATAATCTTCCACTTCTGATGCCTTCACGCCCTCAGTTGTAAATCTTCTGGTAATCATGATGAAACATAATCTATGAATGGAGGGGGCATCTTTTAGTTATCTGCCTATCCTTCGTTCATAGATGGTGTTTCGTTTATAGAATCTATAGCATGGTTTCTATGAATGAAGGAGCTGGGTGGAAAGGGCATTTTTGGGCACTCTTGATGGGTGTCTGTGACAGCTCCTTAGTTCTCTTTACCCCTGGCCCTTCTTTCTCAGAGCTGGCCGCTCAGCTGTTGGCTAATTGCCAGCTCCTATCTCTCCACAGTTACTCAGCTGTTGATGAAATCCTGCTTGTCAGTCCTGCCTATTAAGCCTTCCAGCCCAGAGGATCTCTGCATTCGCCTTGGTCAACATCACAGAGACTATCTCCTGCTTTCCTGTTTAAATACTTGATTGGCTGACACCCCTTCTGGCTCCAGATCCTGCTTGCTGTTCCGCTACATTCATCCCTGACGTCTGGCTTGGCTGACTATCCATTACAGTTACCGAACTTTGGCTATGTTTTGACTACGTTTGTCCTTTTTACTTTTATTATTAACCACTTCAATACAGGGCATTTATACACCCTTCCTTCCCAGACCAATTTTTAGCTTTCAGCACTCTCACACTTTGAATGCCAATTAGTCTTGCAACACTGTACCCAAACAAATTTTTTTTCATTTGTTTCATACAAATAGAGCTTTCTTTTGGTGGTATTTAATCACCACTGTTTTTTTTTATTTTTTTGCGACATAAGTGAAAAAAGAGCAAACATTTTGAAAAAACAACACTTTTTTTTAGTTTCTATGATAACATTTTGCAAATTATTCATTTTTTTTCGTAAATTTGGGCCAAAATTTATACTGCTACATCTCTTTGGTAAAAATAACCCAAATTAGTGGATATTATTTTGTCTCCTTGAAAGTTATAGAGTCTACAAGCTATGGTGCAAATCATTGAAAATTGATCACACCTAATGCACTGACAGCCTATCTCATTTCTTGAGGCTCTGAAATGTCAGGAAAGTACAAATACCCCTCAAATTACCCCTTTTTGAAAAGTAGACAGTCCAAGGTATTTAGTAAGGGGCATGGTGAGTTTTTTTGAAGTTGTAATTTTTTCCCACAATTTACAAAATTGTCAAAATAACAAGTTATTTCTCACACACAGCATATCCATACTTCCAATTATACCCCACAATACATTCTGCAACTCCTCCCGAGTATGGCGATACCACATGTGTGGGACTTTTACACAGCCTGGCCACACGGAGAGGTCCAACATGCAAGGAGCGCCATCAGGGGTTCTAGGAGCATAAATGACACCGCTAATTTCCTAACGGCCTATTACATTTGTGATGGCCCTGGAGCACCAGGACAATGGAATTACCCACAAAATGACCCCATTTTGGAAAGCAAACACCCCAACGTCTATTCTATGAGGCATAATGAGTCTTTTGAACAGTTCATTTTTTTCCACAAGTGTTCGGAAAACGTGGAAAGAAAATTAAAACATTTATTTTTTTACACAAAGTGGTCAGTTTATAAGATATTTCTAACTCAAAGCATGTACATAGCAAAAATGACACCCCAAAATACATTCTGCTACTCCTCCCGAGTATGGCGACACCACATGTGTGTGACTTTTACACAGCCTGACCACATACAAAGGCCCAACATGCAGCGAGAACTGTCAGGCGTTCTAGGAGCATAAATGACACCTCTAATTTCCTAGTGACCTATTACATTTGTGAAGGCCCTGGAGCACCAGGACAATAGAATTACTCACAAAATGACCCCATTTTGGAAAACAAACACCCCAAAGTATATTCTATGAAGCATTATGAGTCTTTTTAACAGTTATTTTTTTTACACTAGTCTTCAGAAAACGTGGAAAGAAAATGAAAATCTTTTTTTTTTTACACAAAGTTGTCCATTTATAAGATATTTCTAACACATAGCATGTATATAACAAAAATTACACCCCAAAACACATTTTGCTACTCCTCCTGAGTATGGCGATACCACAGGTGACAGGTACTCGGGTACTCCGATGGGCTGGTGACAGGTACTTGGGTACTCAGATGGACTTGACAGGTATTCGGGTACTCAGATGAACTGTGACAGGTACCCAGATGGACTGTGACAGGTACTCGGGTACTCAGATGGGCTTGGACAGGTACTAGGGTACTCAGATGAACTGCGACAGGTACTCGGGTACTCAGATGAACTGCGACAGGTACTCGGGTACTCAGATGGACTGTGACAGGAGCGGCGAAATACAGAGGACGTCATATGACGCCCACCCAGGATGGGAGATCCCATCTGTGGACGTCATTTGACTGGCCCGGTATTGAAGTGGTTAAACAAGTGTGATTTAGCTGTACTTCTGTCTCGGTCTGATTTAATGGTTTCTGACACTGGCACACCAGAAAATTGCGTCAGGAGTGGAGGTGCATTAGAGGAGGAAGATTACTACTGAATTAGAAGACAGGAGCACAGGAGATAGATCACACTGAAGGTACAGTAAATAATGTCTTTTGTGCTTACTTTTTATTTTGGTAAACTCAAGTATGTATTTCTATTACTGTTAATAAATGCAAATCGTCCTTCCTTGCTCTTTTTTATGAGTGCTTTGTAATAAGCACATAAGCAATTTATTTCCATCTTACATTTATTAAGTTGCTCCTTATCGAGGAAAAAAAAAAAAAAATAATTTTGTGGGAGAAAAGATAATTAAAACAAATTATATTTTGCTATGCCAATAAACTATAAAATGCTTATTTTTCTAGCCATTTAATTACCATAATTGTTTTTATCAGCAGACAGACATTCTCTGCAATAATAGTGCCATCTAATGTGTAATCAGCACATTACAAACTGATAAATTAAATAGAAATGAGTTGTATAAACAAGCAGATGCCATAGTGCATAAGGTAAATTATAAAATAAATGTCATGGACCTGATTTATAAAAGGAAATGCACAAGAGTGCTTGGGCTTTCTTACTCATCTGTTGTAATATGCTCCAGAGCAGAGGAGACAGGAAGAAAATGATATGTAAGCACTGCCCAGTGCAGAGGAAAGCTAAGCAATGTATGAGACTGCACTGCATCTGAGGTCTAATTACTGGTATACTAGCTAAGGGATCACACATTAAAACCTAGGCAGGTTAAAAAGACACTAGTTACTTAATGCCTTTCTCTATTTAGTAGGTTTTATTTTTCTTTCTCTTGCTTTATATGCAAGCAGTGTAGCTACCTGACTTTGACATTGCATTAGATTCTTGCAGTCTTTTTACAGCAGAGCTCAGAGTAGGAGAGACAGAAAAAGCACACAGAACAAATGAGTTCATGTGCTGAAAAAGATTAGGCTGGGGAGTAGAAAGCAGCGTGATAGAGGTATGAGCTCCACATTGTGGCAGAAAAGTATTACTGCAGGGGCAACTCTACATTGAGGGTATTCCCAGTTTTGAGGTGAGTTTTTCTCTGTCTCTGATGAAACTTTCTACTGAATGGAGGGGGGAGGGGGATGATTCATTTTACTAAACCAATAACTTTCAGAAATACGTAAATCACTATTGACAGAAGTTTGTTTTTTATATTTTTTTTTTCAGCAAACAAATTAACAATACAAAAGTAATTATATATATATATATATATATGAAAATATAGAACTTGCTTTCATACATATAAAAATAAACAAAACAGAGGTATGAGACATTGGGGTTGATTTAATAAAGTCAAATCCACTTTGCACTACAAGTACACTGCAAGTGCACTTGGAAGTGCAGTCACTGTAGATCTGAGGGGAAGATCTGAAATGAGGGGAAACTCTGCTGATTTTATCATCCAATCATGTGCAAGCTAAAATGCTGTTTTTTTATTTTCCTTGCATGTCCCCCTCAGATCTACAGTGACTGCACTTCCAAGTGCACCATTGTGTGTAATAGTGTGTGTGTGTGTGTGTGTGTGTGTGTGTGTGTAAGTGAAAGGAACAAGCCACTGCATGTAACAAAATGAGAGGCAATGCATGCAACTAGAAAGGTCTGAAGCACTTAATTTATTAACTAGTTCATCTCTTTGGATATAGTCCTGATTCACACCTATGCTGGTTGCAGTTTTCATAGTCCAGGTAAATTTAGCATTTTTCAATATACATTTTTGATCCATTCAAGTCTATGGAACCAAAAAACAGAAAAAAAAACCCTGGCCCTTTCCAGAATATGCACAGATGTGAACTACGTCCATAGGAAACCATGTTAAATGGGCTGTAGTATGTGCAAAACTGTGTGTGCAAAACTGAAAACGCACTAAGAAATGCATAGGTGTGAACCAGGCCTTACTACATACACCCAGAGGGTTATGCAAAAGCAGCTTGTAAATGTTTTTCTCAGCTGGTTCCCAGCTGTACAGTCACTGATCACTTTAGCTACTTAATCTCCTCTGCTTGGAATGAAACTGGAAGCAATGAGGATTTCATCTTTTCTGATTTCAGAGTGGTCTTTCCCTGGCTGATACATCTAGGGAAGTATGTAACTGAGCAGAATACATGCTTTGGAGGGCAGGAGAGAGGTTATGGTCTATTAGACCCCAAATGTCTCCGTAAAGAGTACCTGCCAACTGCCCAATGCTATTACATGAGGGGTTGTAAACCCCTCCTGATAGCAATAAAGTTAAATACAAATAAATAAATGAACAAAATAGTTAAACAAAATAATAAAAATAATTATCTAAATCTCACTTGTGCTGCACTCCCAAATGCAAATGCAAGCCCAGGGTGTGCACGTGTATGTAAACCGCGATCGCACCACACAAGTGAGGTATCGCTGTGAATATCGGAATGTGCGCAATATAACCAATAATAGTAACCAATAATAGTTAGCTCTAAACTGATGAGCTGGGTGAAATAGATTTTTACGATATCACAGGCACATGCAATTTTAGGACTTGACATGTTTGGTATCTATTTATTCGATGCAACACAATATTTTATATTTTAGAAAAAGATGTGGATAGTATTGTGTTTGCACTAAAGATTATTTATAAATTTTTTTCCTAAAAATATGCCTTTAAATAAACAGTCACACAAATATTGTGCAACATAAAAAATTGCAACAACTATCTTTATACTGTACATATAATGTTCTGGGGGTACTGCATGTAACAGACAAGCATTAGACATGTGCGATTAGTTTCGTACGAATCAAAAATTTGTACGAATTTCCGTAAATTCGTACATTCGGGAGGATCCAAAATACGAATTGCCATACTTCTAAATTTTGTTCGAAATACGAAATTTCGTTTACGAATTTTGGATCGTTGGGTTCGTTAGCTTTTCGTAACAATTACGAACATTAGTTATGATGAATTTAAAAAGCAAAAAATACCTTTCTCAATATAGCAGTCGTCGACTCATTATGCTTATTATGAGGGGCTCCCACCATCCCTGTGCTATGCTAACTTCCTCCTGGGGCTGTACCCCTGCTGTGCTCATTATGAGGGGCTTCCACCATCCCTGTGCTGTGCTGACATACTGAGCACAGCAGGGGTACAGCCCCAGGAGGAAGTCAGCACAGCATAGCACAGGGATGGTGGGAGCCCCTCATAATGAGCACATGGCTGCCATGCACAGCTGCTCCAGTTTTTGCCTGCTTCAGTTTTGATAGATCCCTGCACTGTGCAGGGTCACCGGGGATGTGCGGGGGTCACTGGAAATTGTTTGGTGTTACCGCGCATGTGCTCTCCGCACATCCCCGGTGACCCCAAACAGTGCGGGGGATCAATCGAAACTGGAGCAGGCGAAAACTGGACCAGCTGTGCATGGCAAACAATCAGCTTCTCTCTTTCATTTTCAAATCTTAACAGAACGAACTGAAGAGAAGCTGATTGGTTGCCTGGCAACTGCTCCAGATTCTGTTGACTCCAATTTTGATAAATTTCCCTAAATGTCTTTTTATCTGTTCTAACAGTCATATGTGTAAATGAGAAGAATTGTGGGGACACATCAGGGCACATTAAGGCACATCAGGGCACATTGGGGCACATCAGGGCACATTGGAGCACTTTGGGGCACATTGGAGCACATTGGGGCACATCAGGGCACATTGGAGCACATCAGGGCACGTCAGGGCATGTTGGGGCACATCAGGGCATATTGTAGCACATTGGGGCACATCAGGGCACATTGGGGCACATCAGGGCATATTGGAGCACATTGGGGCACATCAGGGCATATTGGGGCACATCGGGAAACATCAGGGCACAGTGTTTACCAGCCAGCATACAGAGTAGCCCAGGAAGCGTGTGTAATAAGTTCTCTCTCAGCTGCTCCATGTCGGCCCCTCCTCTCTTCTCGTCCATCCCAGATGATGTCACAAGCAAATAGGGATAGATGAGAAGCGAGGAGGGGCTGCCGGGGAGCAGCGGAGAGAGAACTTATTACACACGCAGAGAGAACTTATTACACACGCTTCCTGCACTACTCTGCACACATCTCGATCTACCCGTCAGGCGCCAGCTGACGGCGATTGACTGGTAGATCGCTGTGGACCTCTAATACAACAGGCAAATTAGGCCCAACGCGAAACTCCTGGTAGTCCCGATGGCCAGTACATGCCTGGTACCCTTGCAAAGTGAGGGCAGCAAGGAGAACACCATAATCTTTGTTGCTTGTGGATTATTGTATAAATTTGGCACATTGACCAACAATTGATTGTAAATAGTTTTTGGCCATTTAATAAACTGTGATTGTGGGGAGGGACAGGGGCCAACTAAGACCAAGTGGCCATCTCTGCTGCAGACAGTCAGTTCAAGGAATGTTCAGAGTGAGGGAGGGGTACCCCAGCTTTGGCAAATAGGGATGGGCCCGGTGCTCGATGCGAACCCATGTTCGCATCGAGCACCGGGTGTTCGCTCGCTCGGCGAGCCCAGAACTATTTTGGCCGCTCGCATCACGTTCGTGTGATGCGAGCGGCCCCGCAATGCATTGCGGCCGGCGCGGCCGGCGCAGTGCATTGCTGGCTGATGATTGGCCAAGCATGCACTGTGACCCCGCATGCTTGGCCAATCACAGCGCCGGAAACTCGAAGAGCCATAATTGGCTACAGGCAGGACGCCTGTAGCCAATTACAGCTCAGGGGCTTTAGTACACGCCCCCTCTTATAAAAGGCCGCCACGCCGTCGGCGCCGGTCACATGCGTTCCGGCGTTAGAGAGAGCAGGATCATTCTGTGTCACTCTGCTAGATTCAGTTAGAAAGATTTAGTTAGAGAGATTTAGTTAGAAAGATTCATTTAGAAAGATTCATTTAGAAAGAGGGGCTTGTAGTGTGTTCGTGGCAGGCAGGCACTGGCAGGCAGTGGCAGCAAACAGAGCTGGCAGGCAGTGGCAGCAAACAGAGCTCCTATATTTTGTTCCCAGAAGCACCTATAGGACTTGTAGTGTGTTCGTGGCAGGCAGGCAGTGGCAGCAAACAGAGCTCCTATATTTTGTTCCCAGAAGCACCTATAGGACTTGTAGTGTGTTTGTGGCAGGCAGGCAGTGGCAGCAAACAGAGCTCCTATATTTTGTTCCCAGAAGCACCTATAGGACTTGTAGTGTGTTCGTGGCAGGCAGGCACTGGCAGCAAACAGAGCTCCTATATTTTGTTCCCAGAAGCACCTATAGGACTTGAAGTGTGTTAGTCCCATCACACAGAGCTATATTTTCTTCCCAGAAGCACCTATAGGACTTGTAGTGTGTTAGTCCCATCACACAGAGATCATATATTTTGTTCCCAGAAGCACCTATAGGACTTGAAGTGTGTTAGTCCCATCACACAGAGCTATATTTTCTTCCCAGAAGCACCTATAGGACTTGAAGTGTGTTAGTCCCATCACACAGAGATCCTATATTTTGTTCCCAGAAGCACCTATAGGACTTGAAGTGTGTTAGTCCCATCACACAGAGCTCATATATTTTGTTCCCAGAAGCACCTATAGGACTTGAAGTGTGTTAGTCCCATCACACAGAGATCCTATATTTTGTTCCCAGAAGCACCTATAGGACTTGAAGTGTGTTAGTCCCATCACACAGAGATCCTATATTTTCTTCCCAGAAGCACCTATAGGACTTGAAGTGTGTTAGTCCCATCACACAGAGATCCTATATTTTGTTCCCAGAAGCACCTATAGGACTTGAAGTGTGTTAGTCCCATCACACAGAGCTATATTTTCTTCCCAGAAGCACCTATAGGACTTGTAGTGTGTTAGTCCCATCACACAGAGATCCTATATTTTGTTCCCAGAAGCACCTATAGGACTTGAAGTGTGTTAGTCCCATCACACAGAGATCCTATATTTTGTTCCCAGAAGCACCTATAGGACTTGAAGTGTGTTAGTCCCATCACACAGAGATCCTATATTTTGTTCCCAGAAGCACCTATAGGACTTGAAGTGTGTTAGTCCCATCACACAGATATTTTGTATATTTTGTTCCCAGAAGCACCTATAGGACTTGAAGTGTGTTAGTCCCATCACACAGAGCTATATTTTCTTCCCAGAAGCACCTATAGGACTTGAAGTGTGTTAGTCCCATCACACAGAGATCCTATATTTTGTTCCCAGAAGCACCTATAGGACTTGAAGTGTGTTAGTCCCATCACACAGAGATCCTATTTTCTTCCCAGAAGCACCCATAGGACTTGAAGTGTGTTAGTCCCATCACACAGAGATCCTATCACACACCTAGAGCCTATATTTTGTTCCCACCTATAGCACCCATCACACAGAGATCTAGGACTTGAAGCACCTATAGTGTGTTAGTCCCATCACACAGAGATCCTATATTTTGTTCCCAGAAGCACCTATAGGACTTGAAGTGTGTTAGTCCCATCACACAGAGATATATTTTGTTCCCAGAAGCACCTATAGGACTTGAAGTGTGTTAGTCCCATCACACAGAGATCCTATATTTTGTTCCCAGAAGCACCTATAGGACTTGAAGTGTGTTAGTCCCATCACACAGAGATCCTATATTTTGTTCCCAGAAGCACCTATAGGACTTGAAGTGTGTTAGTCCCATCACACAGAGATCCTATATTTTGTTCCCAGAAGCACCTATAGACTTGAAGTGTGTTAGTCCCATCACACAGAGATCCTATATTTTGTTCCCAGAAGCACCTATAGGACTTGAAGTGTGTTAGTCCCATCACACAGAGATCCTATATTTTGTTCCCAGAAGCACCTATAGGACTTGAAGTGTGTTAGTCCCATCACACAGACCTATATTTTGTTCCCAGAAGCACCCATAGGACTTGAAGTGTGTTAGTCCCATCACACAGAGATCCTATATTTTGTTCCCAGAAGCACCTATAGGACTTGAAGTGTGTTAGTCCCATCACACAGAGATCCTCTATTTTCTTTGCAGAAGCACCCATAGGACTTCTAGTGTGTTAGTGGCATCACACAGAGCTCCTATATTTTCTTCTCAGCAGCACCCACAGGACTTCTAGTGTGTTAGTGGCATCACACAGAGCTCCTATATTTTCTTTGCAGAAGCACCCATAGGACTTCTAGTGTGTTAGTGGCATCACACAGAGCTCCTATATATTCTTCTCAGCAGCACCCACAGGACTACCGACTACAATGGCTGGAAGACCGCCAAGGGGAGGCAGAGCGTGCAGAGCCAAGAACACAGGGCAGGCAGGCTCTGTTTCTAGTGGACGTGGCCGTGGCCGTGGACGTGGTCGTGCATCGTCATCAGCACGTGGCCATGGGACACGCGCGTCTTTGTTTTCGGCAGCTGGACATGTGGAGCCGCATCATGCTGAAGGCTTGGTAGAATGGATGACCAAGCCCTCCTCATCCTCCTCATCCTCTCTCACCCAGGCTCAGGGTACTGGCAGAGCAGCTGCCAACGCGTACTCAATGGCATCATCAGCCACCCCTTCCCTAGACCCACCATGTCCTCCTGAGGAGTCCCCCGAACTCTTTGAGCACAGTGTTGGGTACATGCTCCAGGAGGATGCCCAACGATTCGAAGGCTCGGATGATGATACCCAGCGTGAGGAATCTGGCAGTACTGTTCCACCAACTGCAGCTTACTGCCAGGTTTGCTCTAGTGGTGAAGAGGGAGGGGATGATGAGGTCACTGACTCCACGTGGGTGCCTGAAGGGAGAGAGGATGAGGAGGAGGAGGAGGACGAGGAGGAGGAGGATGCGGCGTCACATGTCCAACGAGGCAGGATGCCCCCTGGAGGCCAGGTAGAGGCCAGCACAGCAACTGTACAACACCGCAGAGCTCCGCCTGTGCAGGGCGCTGCCTCTGCACGTTATCAGAAAAGTTCTTTGGTGTGGGCCTTTTTTGAGACGAGTGCATCAGATCGCACCACTGCTATTTGCAATATTTGTCTCAAGCGTATCTCGCGTGGCCAAAACATCAGCCGCTTGGGCACCACAAGCATGACCAGACATATGTCGACCTGCCATGCAGCTCGTTGGCAGGCACACATAAAAGACCCACACCAACTAAGCGGACCTCTCCTTGCTCCTCATCAGCTGGGATCTCCATCCCCACTACACCTTCAGTCCTCTCTGAAAGCTGCTCTGAGAGGACTGAAGGTGTAGAATTAGGTGTGTCACAACCAAGTACTTGCAGTACACCGACGTCCGATTGCAGCAGGCAAATTTCCCTGCCCCAGCTGCTGGACCGTAGAAAGAAGTACACTCCCAGCCATCCACATGCCCAGCGGTTGAATGCTAGCTTGGCTAAATTGCTAGCACTTCAACTGCTGCCTTTTCAGTTGGTAGACTCGGCCCCCTTCCGTGAGTTTGTTCAATGTGCGGTTCCTCAGTGGCAGGTTCCCAAACGCCACTTTTTCTCACGGAAGGCGATTCCGTCTCTCTACCGGCATGTGGAAGGCAATGTCCATGCCTCGCTGGACAGGGCGGTCAGCGGTAAGGTGCATATTACCGCTGACTCATGGTCCAGCAGGCATGGACAGGGACGGTACCTTTCTTTCACGGCCCATTGGGTCACTCTATTGGCAGCTGGGAGGGATGCAGGACAAGGTGCAGTAGTGTTGGAGGTTGTTCCGCCACCACGCCTCCAAAACGCTACTACTGCTACTGGTTGTGACACACTTCTCTCCTCCACCCCCTCCTCTTCTTCTTCCTCCAGTGCTCTGTCCTTGGAACCAGCGGTGCTCCGTAGGCGTACAAGGGGCTACGCAAGTACGCAGGCAAAAAGATGCCATGCCGTGCTTGCGCTGGTGTGTTTGGGGGACAGGAGCCACACTGGGCCAGAGGTTCTGGCAGCTCTGCAGGGGCAGGCCGAGAGGTGGTTGACGCCACGTCAGCTTAAGCCAGGAATGGTCGTTTCTGACAATGGCACCAACCTCCTCTCCGCCCTGCGACAGGGGCAGCTCACCCATGTGCCCTGCATGGCTCACGTCCTCAACCTGGTGGTGCAGCGGTTCTTGGGCAGGTTCCCAGGCTTACAGGATGTCCTGAGGCAGGCCAGGAAAGTCTGTGTGCATTTCCGCCGATCTTATAATGCCAGTGCTCGGCTGACTGAGCTGCAAAAGGAGCTGAACCTGCCCAAGAACCGCCTAATATGTGACATGCCCACCAGGTGGAACTCAACGTTGGCCATGCTGCAGCGACTGCACACGCAGCAGAGGGCCATCATTGAGTACCTTTGCGACTACGGCACCAGGACAGGGTCAGGGGAGCTTGGTTTTTTTTCCCCACGTCAGTGGAGCATGATCAGGGATGCATGCACTGTCCTCTCACCATTTGAGGAGGCCACGAGGATGGTGAGCAGTGACAGTGCATGCATCAGTGACACTGTACCTCTTGTCCACCTGTTGGAGCATACGCTGCGTGGGATAATGGACAGGGCACTTGAGGCAGAACAGAGGCAGGAAGAGGAGGACTTCCTTGCCTCTCAAGGCCCCCTTTATCCGGACAGTGTTCCTTCTGTCCCACCCATCACACAGGAAGAGGATGAGGAGGAGGAGGAGGAGGAGGAGGAGGAGGATTGTGTGAGCATGGAGGTGGAGCCTGGCACTCAGCATCAGCAGCAGCAGTCTTTTAGGGATGATGTACAGTCCCAACAAACCAGTGGACTTGTACGTGGCTGGGAGGAGGTGGCTGGCGATCATGTCATCCTCAGTGACCCAGAAGACTCCGGACCGAATGCCTCAGCTAACCTACGCTGCATGGCCTCCCTGATCCTGCAAAGCCTGCGGAAGGATCCTTGTGTTCTTCGGATCAAGGAGAGGGACCATTACTGGCTGGCCACTCTCCTTGATCCACGGTACAAGGGTAAGGTTGCGGACCTTATCTTGCCGTCGCAGAGGGAGCAGAGGATGAGACATCTCAGGGAGGCCTTGCAGAAAGGTCTGTGCAACGCGTTCCCAGAAACTGGGAGGTTACAAACTCCTGGTCCTGGGCGACGAGTTGCTGAGGCTTCGGTCAGTAGCAGAAGGAGCGGTGGGGAAGGTGGACGTCTGACCGATGCGTTCAGACAATTTTTTAGTCCGCAGCCCCAAGGTATGATCGGTTCCAGCAACCATCGCCAGCGTCTGATATACATGGTCCAGGAATACCTTGGGGCAAGGTCAGACTTGGACACCTTTCCCACCGAAAATCCTCTGGCTTACTGGGTCCTGAGGATGGATCACTGGCCAGAGCTTGCACAGTATGCAATTGAGCTACTGGCCTGTCCTGCCTCCAGCGTTCTTTCCGAACGCACATTCAGTGCTGCTGGAGGATTTGTCACCGATCATAGGGTGCGCCTGTCCACCGCCTCGGTTGATCGACTGACCTTCATCAAAATGAATCAGTCTTGGATCACCACCAGCTACCAGGCACCTGAAGCGGATATAACGGAATAATTTATAATGTCACATCCCTTCAAGACTGCCTATGCTGATGCTGAGTGACTGTCCTCTTATGTTCACTGACTATCCTCTTCCTCCTCCTCAATGATCCATGCCACCACACCAGTGCCTAAGGCACAATTTTTCAGCCCCTGTTTAACAGGGGCGTGTACATACAATTTTTATAAAAAAATGCTTCGCAACACGTGTGACTGCTGTGCTCCAAGTACAGTATCTGTGAGGGGTTGCAGTGTTGTGGCACCAGCACCAGTGCCTAAGGCACAATTTTTCAGCCCCTGTTTAACAGGGGCGTGTACATACAATTTTTATAAAAAAATGCTTCGCAACACGTGTGACTGCTGTGCTCCAAGTACAGTATCTGTGAGGGGTTGCAGTGTTGTGGCACCAGCACCAGTGCCTAAGGCACAATTTTTCAGCCCCTGTTTAACAGGGGCGTGTACTTACAATTTTTTAAAAAAATGCTTCGCAACACGTGTGACTGCTGTGCTCCAAGTACAGTATCTGTGAGGGGTTGCAGTGTTGTGGCACCAGCACCAGTGCCTAAGGCACGATTTTTCAGCCCCTGTTTAACAGGGGCGTGTACTTACAATTTTTTAAAAAAATGCTTCGCAACACGTGTGACTGCTGTGCTCCAAGTACAGTGTCTGTGAGGGGTTGCAGTGTTGTGGCACCAGCACCAGTGCCTAAGGCACAATTTTTCAGCCCCTGTTTAACAGGGGCGTGTACATACAATTTTTATAAAAAAAAGCTTCGCAACACGTGTGACTGCTGTGCTCCAAGTACAGTATCTGTGAGGGGTTGCAGTGTTGTGGCACCAGCACCAGTGCCTAAGGCACAATTTCTCAGCCCCTGTTTAACAGGGGCGTGTACTTACAATTTTTTAAAAAAATGCTTCGCAACACGTGTGACTGCTGTGCTCCAAGTACAGTATCTGTGAGGGGTTGCAGTGTTGTGGCACCAGCACCAGTGCCTAAGGCACAATTTTTCAGCCCCTGTTTAACAGGGGCGGGTAATTACAAATCTTGATCTAATAGTTCACAGCAGGGCCCATTCCTGCGCCCACCAAGAGTAACTATGAGGGATCTACAGTCTTGTGGCAACACCGTCCACCACCACCGCCAAAGGCCCAATTTTTCTGCCCTGTTCATCAGGTGCTTGCAATTACAAATCTTGATCTAATAACTCACAGCAGGGCCCATTCCTGCGCCCACCAAGAGTAACTGTGAGAGCTTACAGTCTTGTGGCAACACCGTCCACCACCACCACCACCCCCAATTTTTCTGCCCTGTTCAACAGGTGCATGCAATTACAAATCTTGATCTATTAACTCACAGCAGGGCCCATTCCTGTGCCCACCAGTCTTGTGGCTACACCAACATCTAATAGGGCAAATTTCTGCAGAGTATATACGCCAGGCCCCTACTTTCAAACATCCAACTTACAAACGACTCCTACTTGCAAATGGAAAGAGAAAACAGGAAGTGAGAGGAAATCTACCCCTAGGAAGGGAAATTCTATCCTGTTAGATTTAATTTGGGAAAAAGGTATCTCCTCTCTACTGATACTTTATCACCAATCCTTGTTTCAATTAAAACCCCACTTTTCCAAAAACATTTGTCATTGGGACGGAAAGTGAGGTGACATGTTCTGAACAGATGTGCAAAGACAGCAAATGTTACAGGGGTGATAACCCCTCCCTATGTTCTCCAAAAAGCTTAAAAATAGATTTTTTTGGGATGGAGCTACACTTCATAATGTACCTGTTCAGATTCTACTTAAGAACAAACCTACAGTCCGTGTCTTGTTTGCACCACCTATATACTGCTGATCAGAGTATATAGGGTTGTAGGTATAGGGTTTTATTTTGGGTGCGGGGTCCCCCTTAATATCCATACAAGACCCAAAGGGGGGGGGGGGGTGATGGGGTAGCCATGCCATTTTTCTCAAGGATTTTCAGCCATATGGCGGCCAGGACAAGACATGACATTAAAGCCGCAAGTGGTTTTAAATGGCTACTTTTTTTCCTTTACAAATGTCATTTTGTGCAAGGACAGTTCTAAACACGGGAAACACATGCCACTTCACAGGCATACTTTAGACACCCCCCAGGTACCATATTTAAAGGAAAATTTCACTTTTTTTTTTTCACTTTATGCATCATTAAAATGACTGCTCCCGAAAAAACGTCAGTTTTTAAAAGTTCTTTTTGCATTGATATATGTCCCCTGGGGCAGGACCAGGGTCCCCAAACCTGTTTTATGACATTAACATGCATATTGGCCGTTGTAATTAGCACTTTTGATTTCGAACGTTCGCGTCCATTATAACGTATAGGGTTCGAAAATTCGCGCGAACTTTCGGTCCGTTCGAAGGTTCTGGTGCGAACCGAACCCGGGGGTGTTCGGCTCATCCCTAGCCTTGACCATGTTGCTGCCTCCATCAGTGACAACATAGCCAATTCGGTAGTTGCTTTGCTGTCTGCCTGTCCAAACCACTGCAACAACATTTTCTGCAGGGCTTGCAGGATGTTTTGCACTGTGTGCAGGAGGAAGGAACGGTACCCCTGTTTGTCAACTGCTGACGAGGATCCAGATATTTGAACTACATCATGGGACACCTTGGCCTGCCACCAATGTGCCGCCAGGGACAGGAAGGCGTGCTGGGCACTACACGCATTCCACAGGTCAGTGGTCAGGTGCACTGCCTGTCCACCTGCCCTTCCAATCTCCTCCTTGAGCACCCCAACCCAAGGCTGGCACCACAGTTTGGCTGAAGGTCTTATGTGATGGCACACGGTACTGTGGTGCATCAGCCTGCATCAATTTCTTGAAGGGCTCACCTTCCACCATGTTGAAAGGTGCTTCTCCAACTGCAATGAGCTGGCCGATCAGGCGTGTTATTTTACGTACCTGTGCCCGAGACATACCCTTACTCTGAAAGCCACCAAAATCTTCCAGGGTGGCCTGGCTGGTATGGATTGGATGCGGGATGTTAACAGCATTCTTTTCTGCCTCATACTGGCTGGTGGTGCTGGCACTTATGGTGGCTGTGGCAGTGCCACTATTGGTTCCCCTTTTGGTGTTTGGAGGAGGGGCCATAATACTTTTCTCCCCTAACAGCACTGCGTGGTGGTGCACACGCATTTTCTGGTTCATGCCGCTATTACTGAGTTGCCCTATGTCTCGGCCCCAGCTGACCTCCCTGCCACAGTGATTGCATTTGGCCTTCTGACCAACACCAATTCTTTTAAAATGCTGCCAAATGCTGGAACGGCAGCCACCACCAATGACACTGCCTGATGGAAACCTTTCAACTGCAGTGGTCACATTCTCTTCCTAAGGTTCGGCAGGAGGAAGAGACCTGAACATCCCAGTTATTTTGGGTGCTGTGACGGATTGAGGCCTAATGGTTCCATTTGCCCATTCTGATGCTGGAGGCTTAGAAAGCACTTGGGCAGGGGTCTTTTCAGGAGAGAACAGTAGTGGGGACTGAGGGGAGATACTTTCTGGGCTGTCGGTGGTGCCAACATGGGTAGAGGGCTGGAAATCAAATTTGTCTACAACAATGTCAGGAAAGCCTGCTTCCACCTCTTCCATGTTGCCAAGGGAACAGTGATCATTAGAAGCAGTAAACTCTGTCTCCTTACAGATCACTGCCAAACTCCCTGTAGTGCTGATGGTGATGGCACTGGCAGCAATGGTGATGGTGACATCATCTTGAGCCTCGGCCTCCTGACATGTTTCATGCTGCATGGCCAGGATCTCCAGCTTTGGCTGCACAAATGTATGTGCACTGGGAACCCCTTTGGCATGCCCTCTTCCATAAAAGGTACCAATGGGCACCATGCTACCAGCAGCAGTGGCAGAGGTGGTAGCGCCACTTTTGCTATGAACTGTGCTGCTGGTTCTAGGAGGTAAATCCTGGAACAGCTGGTGACGTGCAAATGTCTGCTGTTTGCCAGGCTCTTTACCACCATAAGTCTTCACTCCCGTTTGCCTCAGCTTTATGGGAGGTGAGCTTAGCTCAGAGGGTGCAGAGACAGAACGTCCCACCTGCTGCTCATGTACACATCTCATAGCTCCCCCTCTCCCAGCAGCACTCTTACTGCTTTTTTGGCCTTGTTTGCTGCTTATTTTTCCTTTAAAATTTAGAAAAAAAAAGACAAAAAAAAAATATGATTTTGATCGCAGCAAACTAACACCAAAATCACCAAATGTACAAAAAAAATATTTTACCAACAGAAAATAACAAAATATTAACTAAATGAAACAAGAAATGAAGAAAATTGAAATGAAAAAAAAAAATGATCTCTCAAAACCAACCAAAAAACGAATAAAAACAGAAAATAAACAGTAACAGATGATACACTCACACACTACAACAGATATAAACTAAAATGAACAACGAAAAACCAAGGATTGCAAAGATATTCGCTCAGCTGCACAGACAAATAATCATGTGATCTGCTCCACTACACTAACTAACCCACAAAGGGAACTCACATGATCGGGCCTGTCCTGTAGGCCTCAGCAGCAGAAGAAAACCTCTGATTGGTCAACCAACAGTCACATGTTTCCGTAGTAACACAATTTGGACCGAAAAGTGAACGCATCTAATAATTTTGTATAAAAACCAAACTACCATCAGCATCAACTGTCATATTGAGATAGGTATATATATTTTTGCCTTTAAATTCATCATAACGAATGTTCGTAATTGTTACAAAAAGTTAATGAACCTAACGAAAATTCGTATTTCGTACGAATCGAAATTGAATTTC
>CM053033.1:135693389-135730717 GCA_028564925.1 Lithobates sylvaticus
AGTTCTAGTTGGGTGTATATTCCCATATACAGTACTCTTCATGCTGAGATGCAGACACAACCCCCATTAACTCCTTACCTCACAACTCCCTAGGTTTCCTGGACAAGCCCAGGTAAGATACATTTCACTCGCTCATCACCTCAAAGAGGCCACACCTTATGAGGTAGAGGTAGCTGGTTAAGTAGTAGTCAGATAAGAGGCCCTGTACAGTTAGAACAAGGATGGTGGCAGGTGGTCAGGAGCCTAATAGCACACAGCTTCTCTGAAAGACTCAGCTCCTGTGAATTGCACTGACTGAGACATTGCTATGAGGAGTCCATGTTTCTGCAACTTCCATAATCGGTTTTGCATTATTTTGCAGTGTATGCATACTCTGACATTCTGACTATGTTTTGCATTATTGATTCAGATATTTCACCTGTTTAGTAAACTGCAAGTTACATTTAGGCCTCATGCACACGAGACGCTGTTAAACGCGCGTTCAGAGGCAGTTGGACACTTTTTTCAACTGCACCTGAACGCATGCATTGTTATCCTCTGTGTCCATGTACACAGTCTTTTTTTTTTCCCGTTTTTATGCAGTTGCGTTTAACCTCGTTTTTCCAGAAGCAAAAAAAATGCGTTCAGACACTTTGCTTTTCCACGTTTCAGCCCCAAACGCAGCTAAACGCGTCTAAACGCGGCTAAACACAGGCACCTGCGCTTAGCCGCGTTTGCGTTTATAAGCCTTTTTAAAGGAACCCAATTTTTTGGACCAGAAAACTCAGAAATATGATGGTAAACAATAAAAAATACTAGAAAAATTGGTTTAAAATGTCGTAATTAGTTTAGATAGTTCATAGAGCATATATACTCACTAATGCATACATGTTTGTGAAATATCCAACGGACATTCGCTGTGCCATCAACAGATGGGTCCAATATCGACAAGCTCTGATTCTGGACCTCTCATGCAAATTTGCGACGACATTGCTGCCTCATCAAGAGTAACATCAGGAGCATTTCCTGACATATATTCAATATGGGATCCATTTCCAAAAAAAAACACAGAAAGAGAGGCAAATGCAAGTGTACAACTGCTCTCTCTGCTGCTGCTGCTCACTCTGATCAAAATGGCAGAAATAGTTAATAATACATGCTTTCTGAGCTTGGGGAGGGTCTATATGATGTTATCTTTACAAATGCTTATAGACGCAAACGCGTCTAAACGCGGCTAAACGCGGCATGAAAACACAGCAAAACACGCGTTTTTAAACGCAGGTTTCTGCTTTTTAAAACATGCGTTCAGCAGAGTTTGCATCTGCGTCTCGTGTGCATGGGGCCTTACTCTCTGTCTGATCATTCCACCAATTATCTATCCTGTTACAGATTATTCCTTGAAATAGTGCATAAACAATTATGGGTTGATGCTCTAATGCCTAGCAGAAACCACAGAATTTTATTTGTCACACTGCTTTTTTTTTTTAAATATTTTTTTGTAGTAACGCCTCCAAAGTGTGTTTTTCAATATTTGCATTTTCATGGATCCAAATGTCAACACTTCTTTATGCATTAGTGTCTTCAGGTATCTGTTCTGCATTAGCAAATAGAGCTTTCTCGTTTATACAAATACTTAGCCCCGTGGCAACAATAAATCCCAGATGTCATCTGCTTAACCTCTGACTAACCAGACACTCTTCTCTTCAAAGTTTGTTTTGAGATGTTCACAATCTCATTTACTATTTAAAACCATTTTTTTAAATAAACAGTATTATCACACATTGTGCCACCCAGAGTTTTAAATGACCACTCCTCTGATGCTCCAATTCCTATTCCACTGTAAAATGCTAAACTGACATTTCCTGGAGGCAAGAGCTGGCCTGATTTCTGCATGTACCTTTTGGCCAGGAGGTTGCTTAAACATAGGGAGGGGCCAATAGGAACATGCACAAGGTGGCAGGCCAGCACTTTAATGGGTTGTAAGTCTCAAGGTTTTTATACCTCAATGCATTCTTTGCATTAAGGTGAAAAACCTTATGTGGTGGTGATACAGATGGACTATCCTAACTAGCTCAGGACAGTTGGCACGTATGAGGTATACATAAGCACAGCATTTTCATACCACATCTGTTAAGTACCTTTTCTGGCGATCCCACCGACGCCTGGGTGCAGAATTATTTCTGGTGCCCCCACATGGGCGTGATCATCTTACTAACGCCTTCCCAGTACAAATGTTTCTATGTCAACGACTCAAACACAGAGATGCTCCCCTAAGGAGTCTTCGTTACCCTGGGATCCTGCCATGATCTCTTAACAATAAACAAATTACAGGAAGAGAGTACACTAATGGAACCTGGAGGGGGGTCTCATTGATGGGACACAGAGAGGGCTTCTGTTAGAGAGTCTGGTAGAAAGAGCCCCCAGACATACTACAGACATAGTACAGTAGACGGTCAGAGACTGCAGACATGATGATACAAGAGATGGTCAGAGACTGCAGACATGATACAAGAGATGGTCAGAGACTGCAGACATGATACAAGAGATAGTCAGAGACTGCAGACATGATACAAGAGATAGTCAGAGACTGCAGACATGATACAAGAGATGATCAGAGACTGCAGACATGATACAAGAGATGATCAGAGACTGCAGACATTATATAAGAGAAGGTCAGAGACTGCAGACATGGTACAAGAGATGATCAGAGACTGCAGACATTATATAAGAGATGGTCAGAGACTGCAGACATGGTACAAGAGATGGTCAGAGACTGCAGACATGGTACAAGAGATGATCAGAGACTGCAGACATTATATAAGAGATGGTCAGAGACTGTAGACATGGTACAAGAGATGGTCAGAGACTGCAGACATGGTACAAGAGATGATCAGAGACTGCAGACATACTAAAGGAGATGGCCAGAGACTGCAGACATGATACAAGAGATGATCAGAGACTGCAGACATGGTACAAAAGATGGTCAGAGACTGCAGACATGGTACAAGAGACTCACAGATGGCACAGGAGTGCGATACCCACAGACATACCCACAGACAGCACAGGAAATCGATACGCACAGACGGCACAGGAGTGCGATACACACAGACGGCACAGGAGTGTGATACGCACAGACGGCACAGGAGTGCGATACGCACTGACAGCAGAGGGTTCAGGAATGTGTATTGTACGGGTGTTGGGCTGAGGTTTGATTATTTTGCTGGGCTGAGGAGTGCATGGAGTAAAGGGTTCAAGTGTGTGTGTCAGACAGTGCTTAGGAGTGTGCCATGCACATAGCACAGAGGTAACACACTGGCCAGTGTACAACAAATTTTGCCTCCCTCCCCATTCCCAGTACAGACTAGCCCCTTAAATTACCCCAATAGAGACTTTTCTCTACTCCTGGCTCTCCCTCAAGTCTGCAGAGATGGTATAGCATGCTGGTGTGACTTACTTTTTACACCCCACTGTCTGTAAAGGGGAGTGTCAGGTGGACAAGCTGAGTGATTTGCTTATGTGTCAGCCTACTGCTCACCCCTTACAGCCTTCTATATTAATGGTAAGGGTGGCAAAGTCGGTGGGAAGTCAGTGAGGAGCTCAGGCTCGTTCACCCCCCTCCTTCCCGGGCTGCTAACTGATAAAGTAACAGGCTCACTCACCCGCCCCTCCCCCTGCACATACCTGCAATCGCTGGGCACAGCAGAGGAAGCCTTCCTTTACACTTTACAGACTTCTTTGCAGATCTTCCAGGACTACATGTCCCATGATGCACTGCTAGCATCTTCTGATTGGCCCTCCACTGTGGCCAATGGGGACAAATCAGGCACCAAGCTGAGCAGCTAACAAGAGGAGAGCCACGCTCACTGACAGGAGAAGGGGGGTGGGCGAGCAGGGGAGATACACTGACATCCTGCAGCTCGCCTCCCTTGTCATAGCACGGGCGCTTGTGTTCACTGGCTGACTGCACTGCGGTGCCTTCCCCATAGTGACGCTACTTCATAGAACAAGGAGAGGAGGAGGAAGGGGAGCACTCTGACACTTCAGCACCCCCCTTCCGCAGCGCCCGGGTGCAGAGCACCCCGCACACCCCATCCAGGATCGGCCCTGATCTTCACGCAATCTCCACTTGAGTTCAGTTTAACATTTTTTATTATACTGCATTTGTTAAAGGAGATGTCCAGCCTGAGATTTTTAGGCTGGGATTCTCCTCGCTCGGTTCTCAGTGAAGAGGCGGCGGGGACAGATGCAGCATCGGTCTGATGCTGCATCCACCTAGGTAAGTATGAATAGCCAAAAACAAAACAAAAACCCATACTTCTCTTTTAAGCGTATTCTCCTTTTAAAGTATTGTCCATGTTGATATCTGTCAAGTCAGGTCTAGCAATAAAGCTGGCCATACATCCCCAGGTTTAGGTTTGACCTCATATTATATGGTTTTGGTAAATCTAAAGGAAAATCAGTCAAGAAAATTGTATAATGTATACCAGCCATAGACACTATTTATTCTTGTGGCACACTACTTTATCAATTAAGAAGAGAACCTATCCATTATTTATATTGTTTAAATCACACGCAATTTCACCTAATGACTTGCTACAAAGTTACAACGTGGCAGAAAAAGAAGGCAACTGATTGGCTGCAGTGCTCCTGTGCTAACAAGTATGCTGATAGGAGGAAAAAGCAGAGTGACAGAGATGAGCTCATCAATGTGCTGATCCCATTGCAATGACCAGTCACAAGCTAGAAAAAAACAAACAAGATGGAATACTACTAGTAGTCTTAGGCCCTGTTCACACCTGAGCGATTTTCTACTTGAAGCTTGTAGCTCTAAAAAGCTCAGCAAGCCAAATCCCATTCATTTCAATGGCCCCTCTTCACATCTGAGCGTTATGTCACCTGACGCAAAATGCGTGAAGCTCAAAAAAGTACATGAGTTTCTTTTTGGCAGATTACAAGCAATTTCTGGCCCCATAGACTTCAATAGAAACGCATGACTTGAGCATTCTATGAGCCTTTTATGCTCAAATAGCAGCTCTTCACCCCTAATTTCCTCTCCCTCTCCTCCCCTAGTGCTTTCTTTTAGCTAAACAAAAACGCCTGAAGCTGTACATTGCTTGTAATAATAATAAAATTTCAGCAGGGACCATTTGAATTTAATTTCATGTACCGATCAATTTCTATACAACCGTCCTGTTTTCCCGCTCGATCAGCACCGCTTGGTATAGCGAGAAGCCTTGATCAGAGTATTCTAGTAGTGGGGAAGTCTCCCTGCTGTCAGAATACAATAGCTTAGCAGGGAGGATTCCCTCATCCACAGCGAGTTGAACAAAAAAAAACAGATCTATTTACGGGCTGCCTTTGTTTACCAGCCTGCTGGTTAAATAAATAAAAAATCCATCTATGGTAATGACTAACGCTAACATTTGCGTGAAACGCGTCTACCTCTTTGTCCCCTGCTCCATCTGTCAACCACTTGTGACATGAAGCTTCAATAAAAAGGATTATTGGAAGTGCAGCCATCCGGAATCATTTCCTTATGTTACACAGCATGCAAGTTGGGCTAGCACCTTACTAGTGTGTGTGGGGATTAACTGGAGACGCTTTTTTTTTATTTCATTGATCCATCTATGGGCTGCCTTAGTTTACTAGCCTGCTGGTTAAATAAAAAAAACTGATCCATCTATGGACTGCCTTAGTTTATCACAGCAGAGAAAAATCAGGTCTCCTCTGCAATGATACTGGGTTGTACTGTGTGGAAGAGTAGTGTAAACCTCAGGACTGAATGGACAAAAATACAAATCCTTTGACAGGTAAAACAGTTCCTTTATATGTACTGTATGTTATCTGTGTATTCAGCTGTTTGCCTAGAGATCAGGTTAAACCTTTTGCTGCCAGCAATGTAAGGATTATACTGGTATCAGCACTGACTTGAATAACAAATACAATACAGATTTCCTTAAACTTAAACAATTTTAAGAAGTGTATAGAGATATAGAGGGTAATGTAAATAAAGGATGCCGGGCATCAAAATGAGCAATAAAAAAAATGTGTATGGTTGTATACAGGACAGTTTTACTACTTACTTTATAATAATTGTCATTACCTAAAATGCCTATTTAGAGATTTGAATGCCAGTTAATATATCCAAGTCTGAAAGAGTTTGGATTATGTATTTTACTCATGTAGCACCCTCTAGTTAGATAGGTGCTAGAGGTTAGATTTTTCTATAGAGTAGGGACATTTAGGCAGGCCTGGCTGGTGGCTAGGCCTGTTTGTTTTCATTCTGGGCTGGGAGTGGTTCAGGGCAAGGCTTGGTGATTCACAGGTAGCATTACTGAGACCCCCCTCTTCTTTCCAGAACATTCTGGAAATAGAGGAGGAGAGGTGAAGTTGAGCTGCCTGGGGTATTCTAAGGAGCCTTGACCAATCCCCAGCTTGGATTGGTAGGCCTCCTTAAATACCCAGGGTCAGCCCAGCTGGGGAGGAGTTGTCGGGTGGAAGAGATGGAGTAAGAGAGTGCTGAGGCTGTCAGGGCCTACAGGGAGGGGGGGGGGGGGGTGACCTCGGGTGCAGCCAGGAGGAGAGAAGAGATCCTGGAACAGAGGCACATGAGAGAGCAAGGAGAGGAAAGCGGAAGGGAGCACTGTTGAAGGACTCCAGGGAGGACAGCTGGTCACAGTCAAGAGGGATGTTGAGTGAGGCACAGTCGGGAGGACTGGCGAGGCATACCTGAGAGAACTGGGAGTTTGCAGTTGATGGGTGCTGTAGAAGAGTGAACTGTGGTCAAAGGGAAGTGGAAAGAGGCAGCTGCAGCCAAGAGGGCTGACAGGGCCTGAACAGGGTTTACTGGGATCAGTAGCCGTGTTGAGGACAGTTAGCACTGGAACTATTTTTACATAATAGGGGCCTGGGGCCCCTGCCCGCAAAAGGCAATTCACTGAGGTCTGGCTGAGTTAGTGTCAGGTCTAACCATGTGGTGCTAGCTGGTCCGGGAATCTGCAGCAAGTAAAGTGCTGGAGGAGTAATGGTCTGCAGCAAGTGCAGTGCTGGAGGAGTAACGGTCTGCAGCAAGTCAAGTGCTGGAGGAGTGAAGGAAAAGAGGTCTTGATCAAGAGTTGTACTGGAGAGACGATTGGAGTATATATACAGGAGTGTATATAGTAGTCCCAAGCAAGTTATACTGAATCTTTCTGGGCATCCCATAATTTTACTTTCCCATCCAAGTTCAATACCCTCAATGAAAAAAACAAAACAAAGCTTATGGACTGTTCTATATCTCTGAGTGTCTGAGAGATGGATGCCGGGTTGGGCAGGGTGACGGGTGAATCACAATATTCAGCAACCCTTATGGGGGCATGGCTACACTTATGATGCGTTCTGTCTTCCATAATACAGTACTGATCCACTCTTATCAGCCATTCCCTCTCTGTTGGTGCAGAAGGTTGTCTCCAGTATACAGGGATCAGACTTTAAGCAGCATTGAGGAGGACTGGGGTAAGAGACTTTTAATACTGACAGACTCCAGTACCATGGAACAGTAAAGTCCAGGGATTGCGATTGAGGACAGATCCCTTTATATCTTTAAGTGTGTCAAGTATGCATCTCCAGTAATCTTGGGTTACTGGACAAAACCACATAATGTGGGTGTAGAGCTTACTGCAGCCTCTTTAACATGTATGTTTGAGGATCCTACTTGGTTGCAGTTGAATACTTGCCATGGTACGTTGAATTGTACCAGGATGATAATAGTTTAAAGTTGGATTCTTCAAGTCTACTGTAGAACCAACTGGGCTAGTGCTACAACCTTGTATTTTTTTTCATTGGTAAGTGGAGTGTTGAATTTGTGTTCCCATCCATTAATAAAACACAGAAGGGTGCAATAGGACAGAGACTGCAGCTGTCTGTAGAGGGGTTGATACTTTTTTCCTGACGCCTTCATGGCAGCACACACTGGGTTGTGACTCCGCCCCCACAACCTGACAGGATTGGTTTAACTATAAAGTTGAAGGGGAGACCCCCCGCTGCATTCTCCTTTTTTTCCTCACCTGACAGGTTGGACGGACAAGTTCCCCTACGACAGATGAATAAGCCTCTTACCGCAATCGCCCCAGCAGGTTCAAGCCTCTCCTGTTTCGAAGTCCCTCCTGTACAGTCTCTAAAGGAGCTTCTATGGAGGGAACCCCCATTCTGGTGGTCTCAGGGGGCGACGAGGATCCCGGCAAGTAAACAAGCTTTAAAGAAGCTTTCATTTTGCAGTGGACTCCCCTATCTTATTGTTCTCTTTTCCCCTTATGTATCAAATAACTTGCACCTCTTTTTAAAATGCCAATAGGCCGTGCTAAAAAATATATATATGTAATTGCTTCTTACACTGGGCCTGCTGGCCCTTGTTGTCCTCCGGTTCTCAGCGCTGCCGGCACGTCCCCGCATCGCCCATGCACACTACAGGGCCAGGAAGGCACCGCTGTACCTTCGGTGCACTATGCCCTGATCCAAGATGGCGCTGGGACACTCGGGACGCGTCTGCGCATGCGCGAAAACGTCATTCGGGCGCCGCAATGGCGCCAGTTTTAAAAACAGAACTTTTTCCTATGAACTCCCTGTGCAACTCTGCATGCTGGAAGGAAGAAAGAAAGCTACTGCTCTGCAAAGCACCAACTCCTAAACACTAAGGTAAGTCCCTACAAGGGTTCCCAGTCCATAGGTCTGCACTCCAGGGATATGTGTATAAATGAAATAATAAATAATTAATAAATAAATAAATAAATAAATAAAAGGGTAGTAAGCGTAAAAAAAAATATATATATATATATATATATATATATATATATATGTATAAAAAGGGGGAAAGTATATATACATAGATATATATGTGTGTAAAAAAAAAAAAATATATATATATACACGTTTATTTTTTTCTATTTCCCAGACTGCCCTGTCTCCTTCTTTTTTCCCTATGGAGTCCACTGCCCACGCAGACCACCATCAGCAAACTAGGTAAGAGGCTGGACCAGATAGGTAAGTATTGAAGGGGAGAAAAAAGAGTGCCAGACCGCTAAATGCTGCTTTTCTCTTGGCAGCCCGGCGAGATCAAGAACCACCAGTTCCCGGCATGGGAAAAGATCAAGCCATACTTCAAGCAGAAGGTCCCGCAGGAGCCGTTCAAGATCTCCTTCGCGTCACCGAGGGCACAGCCGTTCTCGGCATAGTTACTCACGGCACAGTCGCTCCCGTCGCAGCAGGTCAAATCGCAGGAGGTCCCCCTCCTCGCACCATCAAAGCCGCCACACCCGTCCCGCAGCTAATGCTTGCTGGGTATGCGGCGCTCCAGCGCTGCCGGAAAAACTTGCTTGCCGCTCTTGCTTCAATGAAGCCACTACTAAGAAGGAAGCAGACGCAAGGATGGCGTCAGATCTCATAAGAGAATCAGTGCGGGAGTCTCTACTGGAAACTACAGCACCATTAGACACAGCTGCTCCCAGTACATCCGCAGCAGAACCTCCTCACACCCAGGCCTCGGATTCTTCCTCTGAGGGCGAGGTTCAAGACATGTCAGCAGGTTTTGATTTTTCTCTGGTGGAGCCTTTCGCCAAATCAGTCAAAGAGGCGATCGGCTGGGAGGACGACAAAGCAGAACCTCAAAAAGTTCGGAAATATTTTCCAAACTTAAAGAGGGATCCGGAATCTTTTCCTTTTATAGAGGAACTTGAGGATCTCATAAAGGATGAATGGGAGAGGTCCGACAAACGATCTAGTCTGACCAACAGGCTGGCCAAGATGTATCCCTTGAAGGAATCAAAAATAAACCCCTTGACTAACGCACCCGTCGTCGACGCTTCTTTGATGCGTCTCGCCCGCCACGTCACATTACCGATTGAGGATGCGGTCTCCTTTCGAGATGTGCTCGATTGGAAGATGGACCTGGAGTTAAAAAAGGCCTACTCCACAGCCGGGGGGGGCCTGCAGACCTGCAATAGCTACAGCAGCGGTAGGCAGAGCCATCTCGGGATGGACATCTAAAATAGAGAAAGACCTGCAGGATGGCGTTGAGATGGAAAAAATAATCTCCTCCCTACAGGAAATCAGACTGGCAGGGGATTTTGTAGCGGAGGCATCTGTAGACGTCATAAGATCGTCAGCCAGAACTATGCTGGCGTCAGTAACAGCAAGGAGAGCCCTATGGCTCAAACCATGGATGGCCGATACAGCATCCAAATTGAACTGGTGTAGGATCCCGTATGATGGCGCAAACCTGTTTGGCACCAAATTAGACTCTGCCATCTCCAAAGTAACTGGGGGGAAGTCAGGTTTAATCCCCTCCGATAGGAGACCCAAGACGCAGAAAGGGCCGGCATATAGACGTAACCTCCCGAGTAAGTACAGAGAGGCCAGATCCTACCGCCCTGGTAGGGAATTTAGGAGGGACTGGAAGAACACAAAGCCGGCCTTTCTCAGAATGCAGAAAACCAAGACCACCCCGGCAGGGGACCAACAGAAGTCGTTTTGAAATTTTGCCTGTCCACCCGGCTCAGGTGGGCGCCAGGCTAAGAAACTTCTATAGACTTATCTGACGCTTATCTTCACATACCAATCCATCCAGTTTTTCAAAAATTCCTCCGGTTTGCCATAAACCAATGCCATTTTCAGTTCCAGTGCCTCCCATTCGGCATCTCCTCGGCACCCAGGACCTTTACAAAAGTTCTGTTACCCTTGGTGGCACTCCTCAGAAAAAGGGGATTACGCATTCACCATTACCTGGACGACATCCTACTGTTAGCGGAAGATCAAGAGACGCTGATCCACCACCGAGAGATCCTGCTTACAACTCTCCAGAAATTCGGTTGGATAATCAACTGGAAGAAGAGCAGTCTGCAGCCCACCCAAAATATGGTATTCTTGGGAGCGGATCTAAACACCAATACAAACAGGATACAACTCCCACAAGAGAAGATCCAGCCTCTAATTCGAAAGATGCAGAGGCTACTATCAACCAATCACCTACCAGCCAGAGCTTGTCTGAGTATTCTGGGATCCATGTCCGCAACCATACCAATGGTACAATGGTCGCAGTGGCACATGAGAGTCCTACAGAACTCATTTCTCAGGCAGTGGGATGGAGCATCGATGCATCAGACCATCTCTATCTCCGAAGCAGTGAAACGGTCAATATGGTGGTGGACGCGTCAGGGCAACCTCAAGAGATACAAACCCATAATCCCTCCGGACCCCGAAGTCGCCACCTCGGATGCCTGCCAGAGCGGTTGGGGAGCCCACTTCCGAGATCAGGCAGCCCAGGGCCGATGGCTTTTTCAGGCCCAAGGGATAGTCTCGAACATTCTGGAACTCAGGGCAGCCTTCCATGCGTTGAAGGCATTCACACCACTACTAGAGGGGGAAGATGTGCTGATCAGGATGGACAACAGGGTGGCAGTGTCTTACATTCAGAAACAAGGAGGTACCAGGAGTGTCACTCTGATGGAGGAAGTCCGACCCATCTTGGAATGGGCCCAAATACACCTGGCAAGTTTAAAGGCAGTCTACGTTCCAGCGGCTCAGAACATGCTAGCCGATTACCTAAGTCGGGAAACGTTGTCCAACAACGAGTGGTCATTGAGCCCTCAGGCATTCTCTCTCCTGACAGAAGCCTGGGGAATGCCAGAAATAGACTTGGCGGCCACTCCAATGAACACCAAATGCCACAGGTTACTGACGAGGGGCTCATTTCCATCGGCAGAGGGAATAGACTGCCTGATTCACCCATGGCATTTCAAGTTGGGGTACATATTTCCTCCAACCCCGTTAATTGCGAGGTTCCTATCCAGACTCCGGAGATCCTCGGTAACAGTAATAGCGGTAATCCCAATGTGGCCGAGAAGGTCGTGGTTCACGACCCTCTTACAACTCAGCCTTCAACCTCCAATTCCTCTTCCAATAACCCCGGACCTTCTATCTCAGGGGCAGTTCCTTCACCCAGCACCAGAGAGATTACACCTGATGGCCTGGAGATTGAGAGGGTTAGACTAAGGGCACAAGGCTGTTCGCAAGAGGTCATATCAACCCTGATGCAAGCCAGGAAGGTATCTACTAATACCATCTACATGAGGGTTTGGGAGAGATTCTGCTCCTTGGCACAACAGAGAAGGTGGAATCACCTCTCTCCAGAACCATACCAAATCCTAGAGTTTCTCCAATTAGGGGTGAGCAAAGGCCTAAGCTCAAGTACCCTTAAAGTACAAGTGTCGGCTCTGTCAGCAAAGACAGGAACTAGGTGGGCATTCCATCCTCTGGTAATACAGTTCCTAAAGGCCTGCCTAAAGATAAAACCTCCCAGAAAACCAGTTTTTCCATCATGGGACCTATCAATAGTTCTCCATGCCTTTTCCAACCCTCCGTTTACTCCATCCGAAACCATATCTCTATGGGACCTGACCTTGAAACTATCATTCCTCATAGCAATAACATCAGCAAAGAGAGTGTCAGAGATACAAGCACTAATGATCTCGGAACCCCACTTAGTCCTCTTACCCGACGGAGTAATTCTAAGACCTTCAGAGCGCTTCATACCTAAAGTAGTAACTTCTTTTCACTACAACCAAGACATCATCCTTCCATCCTTCACTAACGATCAGGGTGAACCGCATCCGTTGGACATCAAAACAACCATTTCTAACTACTTAGCAGCTACCACCTCCTTTAGGAAGACGGATTCTCTTATGGTCATTCCCCATGGATCCAGACGTGGGCAAGCAGCCTCCTCACGTACTATCTCGTCCTGGCTAGTCAGAGACATTAAAAAGGCATATTCCACTCAGCACCTGACGATCCCTGAAGATATCAAGGCTCATTCTACTAGGGCAGTGTCTACCTCCTGGGCAGCGTATTGCAGGGTCTCACCAGAGACAATATGCAGAGCAGCGACATGGTCCTCCAGACATACTTTCATTTCACACTACAAAGTGGATTCTGCCCATTTGTCCATGTCATACTTCGGAAGATCCGTTGTTAGAGCCAATTCTTCTGCATTATAGGAATAAACATTATTTTACTTGCACCCACCCAACTGGCTAGTTATTTCCCAGTGTGTGCTGCCATGAAGGCGTCAGGAAAACGGAAAATTGTATACTCACCTTTCCGTAATTTTCCTTTCCTGACGCATCTTCATGGCAGCACACAATTTCCCACCCCGTTTTTGTGATAATATATACAGAGAATGCAGCGGGGGGTCTCCCCTTCAACTTTATAGTTAAACCAATCCTGTCAGGTTGTGGGGGCGGAGTCACAACCCAGTGTGTGCTGCCATGAAGATGCGTCAGGAAAGGAAAATTACGGAAAGGTGAGTATACAATTTTCCGTTTTTTGTACATCTCTTGAACCCTGGTATCACCGCTCTTTTTCTTCCTGGTCGCACAGGAGACACAGGCAGCATCAGGAGCCATATTCTCCTACTTCTGTCAGTCAAATTCTGGTAGTATGGAGTGTGGGGGAAGATGGCTTTGTGCATGCTCGAGCTGTTGCTGTGTGTGTCTATGGATGCACACAGCCTGGCTTGAGTGTGCCTGCAGGGTTGCCCACTCAGCTGAGGGGGGCACTAGTAAGAAGAAGGAGCAGGTACTTCATAGGAGGAGGTAAGCGACTGCTCTGTGCAATACTACAGCAGGAAAGTATAACATATTTTTTATTTTAAATTAAAAAAAATATCCTTTACAATCACTTTAAGTTCCACCTAATGCCTGGTACACACAATGAGATTATTGGACAAATGATTATCCGTTTTTTATTTTTTTTGCATGCTAATCTTATATCGAAAATGAAGAATTTACTAAAGGTACGAAAATTCCCGTACGACAGAATAAAAGTGATGTAATGTGCTGTAGGGTATTTGTATTGTAATTTCAAATGACAACTATACTGATTAAAAAAAAATCATACGATCTGGTATCGTATGAGAATTTTCGTGCTTGTCCGATCGGATGAACTGTCCTGATCAGCTCCCGAAAGCTCTGTACAAATTATTAGATTATAGTATGATTGGTTTGAAAGTGGTATTTTTCATATGCTTTTCTGATATTGTGTATGGGCCTTAAGCAGTGGCGGCTGGTGCTCCATCTTTTGGGGGGCAGCAAACAACCCCCCAGCCACCCCCCCATTTGGGTATTTTGGTCGGTCGGTCGATCAGTTAAACCACCCACCCCCCTGTTGCTCGCTCGTCCACCCACCAGCCACGCACTTACCCCATCTAGGTTGCGCAGGCAGCTTCGGCTCCTTCCTGCGTCTTCTCCTCGGCGGCTTCCTCCTCGGCAGCTTCACCCTGCGTCTCCTCCTCCTCGGTGGCTTCCTCCTATGTGGCAAATACGATTGCTTCTCCTCTCAGCCAATCGGGTCTTATGACCCACTTCCTGATTGGCCAGGGGGAGAAGCAGTAAGACTATAGTGAATATTAATTCACTATTGTCACACAACTGGGTGGGCTCAGGGCACAGTGCTCTGTGCCCCAAGAACACCAAATAAAGCCTCAGGCTAAGTATAAATACAGCTGTTCTGTGAATCCCTAAAGCCCCATACACACGGTCGGACTTTTTCATGGATTCTGTCCGATCGGACAATGTTGTTGAAAAATCAGACCGTGTGTATGCACCATCGGACAGTGTACGTCGGATTGTCCGACGGACAAAGTCTTATCTCCTGCTGGAAAGATTTGCCGACAACACGGTCCGATCACACCAAATCCGATCGTGTGTACGGTTGTCCGACCGGACAAAGTGCTACGCATGCTCACATCACATTACAAGACCAAAGCTATTGGCTACTAGCCTCTACGTAGTCCCGTCGTAGGCAACAAACGTCACCACGTTCAGAATAATTGGATTTTCCGACAACTTTGTCCGACCGTGTGTACGCAAAACCAACATCAGACAAAGTATGACGGACAGGATCCGACCGACCTGGTCCGCGGATTGTCCGACCGTGTGTATGGGGCTTAAGAGGTTTGTTAGAGAACCTTAGTGAACATACAGCATCATGAAGGCCAATGAACACACCAGACAGGCCAGGGGAAAAGTTGTGGAAAAGTTTAAAGCAGGGTTAGGTTATAACAAAATATCCCAAGCTTTGAACATCTCACAGAGCACTGTTCAATCCATCATCCAAAAATGGAATGAGTATGGCAGAACTGCAAACCTACCAAGACATGGCCAGTATCCACCTAAACCGACAGACCGGGCAAGGAGAGCATTATTCAGAGAAGCAGCCAAGAAGACCATGGTAACTCTGGAGGAGCTGCAGAGATCCACAGCTCAGGTCAGAGAATTTGTCCACAGGACAACTATTAGTCGTGTACTCCACAAATCTGGCCTTTATAGAAGAGTGGCAAGAAGAAAGCCATTGTTGAAAGGAAGCCATGTGGGCGACACAGCAAACACGTGGAGAAGGTGCTCTGGTCAAATGAGACCAAAATGTAACTTTTAGGCCTAAAAGCAAAATGTTATGTGTGGCGGAAAACTAACACTGCACATTACCCTGAACACACCATCCCCACCGTGAAACATGGTGGTGGTTGCATCATGTTGTGGGGATGCTTTTCTTCAGCAGGGACAGGGAAGCTGGTCAAAGTTGATGGCAAATACAGAAGGAAAGCAGTGCCATCTAAGTGCAGCATTATAAAGAAATTTTATTTCATAAAAGACAATTGGTAACTCACAAGATGTATGAGATGTCAGCACATGTCGGATTAATAATATGGTTCAACCGCTTGTGGGGAGCGGGTGTAGGGAGCATGTATGCTCCTTCATCAGGCTTAATGATAGATGGATAGATTACCTACAAGAGACACTTCCAGCTCATCCCATATATCTGGTTTAATTTCCTCTGTATGGATTAAGTATTGGAGTTATGATCCGGTGCAGGCAAATTCTACAAAGAGTGGCACAAGGAATTCACCCTTTCTTTGCATGCTCTCTATCTCTCATATTTATCCAAAACGAATCCATTAACTAATCTTTATCTAATCAGTTGCTCTCTATATTGGTCAGATTTAGTTTGATAATAATACTAAAATATAGCTTTTTTAGCAATTCAATCTAACAAATTACAGCAGAATATTTCTGCCTTTCTTGCAATCAGATCCCTACCACTCATTCCGCTCACATCAATTTCACCTTCAGCTGTACACTTTTACCATTTCTGGGTTAAAAAAAAAAAAAAAACAGCGCAAAAAAAGAAGCAAAGATACCTAAAAAACACCACTGTTTTATTGGGGAAGCTCACCAAATGTGCATACAAGTCAGCATAAAATATTAGAGCTTTTATCTTTTGAAATAAGATCCCGACCAAGGTTTCAGCTTTCATTTTCCTCAGAAGCCAAGGGGTACTAAATGTTGCACATGTATTTACATTTATGCCTTGATTTTAATAGAACTCTGTATACTTTTACTAAACATTAGGAGTCCAGAAGTTGTAAACCTCTAAAGAATGCACTCACACATTTCACATGTACTGTAGATACCAAGGGTTTCTCAAGACCAAAAAGTAATAGCACTACCATTATGTCAATAATTTTTTTATTCACCATGGAATGAGGTATACGGTAACAAGCATAATCTAGTAATAAACAATAGATCAGTGGTTCTCAACATCAGCCCTCAAGTACCTCCAGCAGGCTGTGTTTTGTTAATTTCTCTTTGATAAAATAGCTGTCCAAAATGCCAAGCCATTGAATCTGATTTAAAGCACCTGTGCAAGATAAAGGAAAACCTGCACACATGGTCTGTTGGGGGTACTTGAGGACTGAGGTTGAGTACCACTGCAATAGATAATACAAGGAAAAAGATATCGAAAGATTAATTGGTTTCTCAAAAAGAGATGCCAATTATATTGTCTAGTATTCAAAGTTTAGACCCCTGTAGACAGCTCTAAGGGCCTTTATATTGACCATAATTTGCATCTGCTTTGTAAAGGTGTTATTTTTTGTTATTTTTCACCACATGTATACCGCTATCAACTGTTAACTGAGTTGTGACCAACTCAGCAGAGGCAAATTCTCATTGTACTCTCTCTCTGCTGCCAACCTAGAAGCATTACTAATTAAATAAGAAAAAAATGCATATGGTACATATATGTATTTCTCTTTTTGATTATTATAGAAGCTTAAACAAACACCATGTTTTAATTAGATTGAACACATTTTTAACATATTTCTGTTCTCTAGGGCATTTATTTGTGCTACTGTTTAAAACCATTTGGCTGAAAGGGGAACTGTAATTATTGTTGTATAAATAAAAAATTGCACTATTTACCGTACTTAATTAAATTTAATCCAGAGATCAGAGACAGCAGAGTGACAGCGAAAAAGAAGACATTCTAAATCAAACACTTTATTGGTCTTTAGTTTAATGGGATAAGTTATATCAGAGTTAAATAAATGCAGTGATACAAGCACTATTTCTCAACCAACATCCAATGTTGTAGCTACTAAAAGCAACTATTTTTCCTTTTTGAGTAGCATGGTGGTAGGCTGATTTTCGTCAATGGATAAAGCTGTGGAGAGTTCAGCTTGATAATGCCTTTATTTACCTTCCCTTTGGGGACCTTCCCTTTGGAAAACATCCCCATCTATTTTCCAATTCAAAAAATGCATTAAAAAAAAGACAATAAAATGATTTGGTGGAACAGACTAGGGCCCCTAAGCAGTGTAATTTCTTCTCAAGATAATAACTGTTGTTTCAAGTAAAAACTATGACTTTGCAGCTGTGGATAGAATGTTGATAAATGGGAACCATGGGAATATGGAGAGAAAATAAAAGGCATTCAGTAAAACAGAGTAGGAAATTGTTCACTACTTGTTGAGAGGGTACAAAAGCTTGCATCTACTCTGTATTTCCCCCCTAGTGTAATTTCTGACCTGTGCCCTCCTTTGTAAGATTTGGTAAAATGTATTTTTTGGTTTTGATTACATAGGTAAGGTAAGCTTACTTTTTTAAAACTCTATTTATTACTAACCCAGCTGTAATAGGGTATGTAGGTAGGTGCTTGTGGAGTGTGAATAAATGCATTTTTGCTGTTGTATTTATTGCAATGTGTAGCTATACAAACAGTTCCGGCTGCTCAGGATGGGGAGGAGTTAACTGTGTCTAGACTCTTTTCCTGGGCTTTCTGAGTCCTGCCCACTGCTGCAGCAAGCCACATAAAACCCAGGGGAGGGCTCAGAGCACTCTCTTTTCTATATTGGATTTACAGAGGAAGAACTGCTGCACCATGTCCTACTTGAGCATGTGGCTTCCTGCTGGGATTCTCCCTGGACTAGAAACCTACTATTACTGGACTTTTGTAGAAAGGACTTTGCTTCTCTGGAAGGTATAAGCTTGAGCAGCCTGCATTATTTAGTTAGAGCTGGACTCTGTTTCATGTACAGAGTGCTGTTGAACTGTGCTGCTGAATGTTCTTTAAAGTTGCATTAAGGCTGCTTTCACACTGGGGCGGTTTGCAGGCGCTATTGCGCTAAAAATAGCGCCTACAAACCGACCCGAAACAGCTGCTGCTGTGTCTCCAGTGTGAAAGCCCTGAGGGCTTTCACACTGGAGCGGTGCGCTAGCAGGACGGTAAAAAAAGTCGTGCTAGCTGCATCTTTGGAGCGGTGAAGGAGCGGTGTTCACCGCTCCTATACCGCTCCATCCCATTGAAATCAATGGGAGACCGCAGGGATACCGCCCGCAAAGCGCCGCTGCAGCGGCGCTTTGCGGAGGTTTTTAACCCTTTTTCGTCCGCTAGCGGGGGTTAAAAACCACCCCGCTAGCGGCCGCATACCGCGGGTAAAACGATGGTAAAGCAGCGCTAAATATAGCGCTGCTTTACCGTCGCCGCCCCGCACCGCCCCAGTGTGAATGCAGCCTAACTGTTGTTATTCAAAGGGGTGCATGTTGGTACATGGAACAGGGCCTGTAAAGCACACTCGGGGTACAAAAGCAAGGCCAATAAAAAGGGTTAACTTGACATAGGCGTCAGAACAGGAGAGCAGTTGCCACAGGGAACCAAGAACTGTGGTGAAGATATAGCAGCAAGACATAAAGCGTGGTACCTGGTGCAGGTGACAGATCCTCTGGTAATGAGGGGGTGTTGTTCTGGTTTCCTCCCTAGAAGTCGGTTCCCTCAAAAGTATCTGGGACTGAACCCATGGTACGGAGACACCATATACCTAGCCGCATGGTACAGGAGAGCAGAAGGAGTTAATTATGTGCACACATGAGGTCTGCACTAGGTGCACAGCAGGACCCTATCCTGTTACTGGGAGTGAATGGCAGATATACACTGGACTGTTGGAGAGGGTATGGGCTCAGAAGTGTCCCTTGTAAATGAAACATACAACAAGGAAGGTGTGTAGTAACATGGAATAGAATGCTTCACAAAAGGAACAGCTGCACACAGTGTACGGATCATCCCTAAGCCAGGGTACCGCCATAATGATGACCTTCACATAACCATGGACCCGTCTGGTCCCGGGCATTGATGAGCATGTACACATGAGGAGAGGTACGCCTGTGCATGTGGAGGGCAAGTGGCCCCACCCACAAGCACATCTCTAGCTTGTCATCCGATCAATTACTATGCCAAATCTACATGAAAATTTTAAAACTTACATCCTGCTAGAGCATGGAGAGGGCACTACTTTAACCACTTCATGCTTCAGCACATTTTCCTTCTTCCCCTCCCCAGGAAAACTTTTCCCAGAAGTACTAACGGCAGAACATGACAGCTCATGAGATTAGCTCACACAGACCTTTGTAGTCCTTTGTAGTCCTTTGAAAGCTCAGACTCCAGGAAAAAAAACATGTTTCCTCACATTCATTGATGACTACTCAGAGTATACTGTGCTCTCCCACAGGGTGTGGCATGTACCGTATATACTCGAGTATATTTGCTGAAGTTTGGGGGGACCTATGGCTGCAAATGGGCACAGTGAGGCATGCAAATGGGCACAGTGAGGCTGCAAATGGGCATTGTTGACCCTCTTTTCCACTTACAGTAGCTGCGCATTTCTCACCCTAGGCTTATACTCGAGTCAATAAGTTTTCCCAGTTGTTTGTGGTAAAATTAGGTGCCTCGGCTTATATTCTGGTCGGCTTATTCTCTATTATATACGCTATATATGTTGAGCTTAAGGCACAAGATGTTTCGTGTCTATAGGCTCCTGATATGTAAATCTAGCCCTGTTAATCAAGAAGTAAAACAACATCAGCAAAATGGGGTGACAGCCCAAAGCTGGTATATGGGAGGCTATGGAAACCTTGTTGGATATTAGTCATGACTGAAACATAAATTTGGAAGATTATAATGTATTTAAAAATGATAGCGTAATATGGGTTGATTAGCTTAGTGGTAGATGTTTTTAATATTCACATCAGTCTGAACTTCAGTTTTAAGGGCACGACAGCCCACTTTTATTTAAACAAAAAAGCAAAGTAAAAGTTCCAACAAAGATTCCCATGAAGGGGATTTTCCAACTTCAGAAAAACAGGCAATCACTGAAAACACCATATACAGATGAGTACTCTTATAATAATTCTCCTAACGCAAAATTTTTTATGACATCATGCACAGCTCTCTCTCTCACTCTCATGAGAGTTTACCAGGAAGGGAGGGGAGATGAGTCATAAGAGGGCCTATGAGAGCTCCAGAGCTGGAGGTGTGCCTCTGTTTGTCTGTGTAAATCCAGGAAGTGAACAGGCAGCAGCTTCAGCTGCCTACAGTTAAAATGGCTTCAGTCTGACTTAGCGGACGGAGATTTCTGTAGCATATTTGGCAAGTACAGAATTACAGTATATATAATATATTATGCAAAGCGGTTGGAGGGAAGCTTCAGAATGGCAAAGATGTTTTTATTACAAATTATGTGAGCAGACTGCAGTTCCTCTTTAACCCTTTCACTGCCAGGTCTGTACGCCATACGGACGTACAGAAGTGCCTGCAGGTGGCCAGGTCAGTACGACGTATGAACCTCATTTCTCCCTCTCCTATAAGCTTATGGTCACTTCAATGACCATAAGCTTAAATCAGACTTGTTCAACAGACTTTGCTGAACAATTCTATAACTGATCAGCGGATTACAACCCGCTGATCAGAGTTATTAACCCCTAATTTAAACCACCCCCCCCCCCCCCCACCCACGCCACCGCCTCCCTGTCCCCTGCCTCTCCACCCCGCCGTAACCTTCAATCTAAAACTGCCCCTCCACTCTCCTCTCCTATTAACATTTGCACCCCTTCTTCACCCCCAGCATTGATTAACCCCTTTCACCAGATCTGACCCCCCCTGCAAACCCGCTCCCTGCAGCCACCATCATTAACTGCCATCCCTCCTCTTCCACTCCCGCCGCCTTCAGGTGCTGCATGGGGCTTGGGGGGGTCCAAATGTGCCCCCCCACCAGTCAGATCGTCCCCCCAACTGCCCTTGCACCCCCGATCCATAGCCGCTCCGAGGGGCATCTCTCCTTCCCTTCCCTCCACCTGCAGCTTCTCCCTGCACAGATCTCTGTAATATGTCAGGCTGGGGATTGCAGCAGGGGGAGGGGGGGAGTGGTGCAGGTGGGGGTGAAGTTGGGGCTTGGGGGACTTTAGTAATCACTACTGATCACTGCTATGTGCCCACTAACACTGACAGCTGATATATTGTAACCGCAAGCCTTATAATGTATCAGACTGTCATTTTCTGAATGAATGGAATCTCTATACAGATTCTCATTCCTTCAAGTAAAGTGCTGCAGAGAAAAGGGACTATCTTCAGTCCCTTTTTCTTTCTCAAAAAAGAGATATGGGGGTCTATAGACCTCTGATACCTCATACTCAACCTCCACGGTGATGCCCCCCCCCCCCCCCCAAAAAAAATGAAATGACTGTAAAAAAAATTTTTTTTAAAAAGTAAATAAAAAAACACAAACATAGTAAGACCCCCCAGATCCGCTCGCACTCACCCCTCCACAGTGACTCCCCCCCCAGCACTCACCCCTCCATGGTGACGGTCCCCCCTCGCATACCTCCACGGATACCTCAGCTTCTCCTCCTGGCCAACCTGATCCATCCTGATTGGCCAGGAGGAGAAGCTGGAAGACGATAGCGAATATTAATACGCTATTGTGAAAAAAGAAAATCAGCGCCAAAACAGTTCAAATTGAATTACTGCAGTAGGAGTGACACGCTTCCCTGTCTAAAGGCCCATACACATGATCAGACTTTTTGACAACAAACATGCAAATTAGCTGTTTTAAGGCAAGATCCGACCGTGTGTACGTTCCATCGGACAAACTTTTTCGGTTTTCATCAGACAAATGTTCGTGCAAACAGACAAACTTTTCGGCAAAAAAAGTCCAATGGAGCAAAGTCCAATCGTGTGTACAGAAATCCATCTGACTTAAGTCCAAAGTACAAACACGCAATGCAAAAGATCAGACAACAATACAGAAGTTGAAAGGTAAAAAGCATGTGATTTGGTGAAAATTGGCTGAAAAAGTCCTGCCGTGTGTATGCAATACAACGCCCTTTGGACAGAAATCCACGGAAAAGTTTGTTTGAAGTCCGATCGTGTGTACAAGGCTTTAGAAATGTGTGTCTTGGAGACATGGAATCATGGAATCTTGAGCAAAGCTGGGAGGTGGTTCGTTACCTTTGGATGCAAGAGTGCTGAGTTACCATTAGGAAAAAGCTATCTGGAGTATCCACCATTGATTGGGAAGAGGAAAAGAGAGCAAAGGACTCGTGGGGAGATACGCTTATGTGTTTTGAATTTATCTGGGAGGTGAGCGCGCATTTTTACTGGTGGTGGTGTGCACTCCCTGCAGGGAAGCAGCGCCCCAGCACCCCTAATGGACCGGCCTCTCTTGGTAAGACCCCATTCACATGGAGTAGACTCTGAAAAAGCAGATCTGCTTGCTCAGCAGGGGGAATCTGTTTGCTGATCCCCGCTGATCAGGCGGATGACAGGTCCGTGTCCATTCCACTGATGCAGAGCGGACACGGACACAGCTTGCTATTCTCTATGGGATGGTCGGATGGAAACGGACCGCCTGTTCATTTGCATTGGGTGCCATCCGATCCGATCTGCTAGATGGATGGGGAATGGAATCCCCATCTGTCTGTTTTTAGCGGACTGGATCAGATACAGGTGGGTGTAAACGGACACATGTCCATTTACATCAGTCTCTCCATAGAGAACAATGGGTGGTCTGATTGGGCCCGCTTGAAAAATGGACAGGCAGACCCGATCAGTGTGCTTGTGTGAAAGGGGCCCAAGGTCTTGTTCACATAGTGTATACACAGCGTACCTTTACAGGGATGCACGGGTGTTCCATGCATCTCTGTGCAGGCAGTCCCATTGATATTATTTGGGATGTAGCAACTGCACGAACAGAGACGTTGCTCCCAATTTTACATCCATGTAGGTCCGCATGCATGTCCCTGAGCTCACACTGTCTGCATTCGGGGTCATGTACCCACACCCACACGGATGTCAGATTGGGAACAGCAGCTATGCCTGTGCAGCCGTTGCATCCCAATTGACATCAATCCATGGAACACCTGTGCATCCCTGTGCGGGTAAACATGGCCCCCAATGGGCGTACACTTTAGTATTCCACATGTGAAAGAGGCTTTAGTACTAATTTAGCAGGAATCTTGTAAGTTACATTGTGTTTTTGTGCAATATTATGAAAATTTGTGTATTTTTGGTGAAAATAGTGGATATGATTTGCGAAATTATTGCGGGGCCCAAAAAATCAGTAGCACTTTTTTTATTCTACTGGCCATGTGCTTTTAGAAAATGTCTAGTTTGAGGGGTCTTTTCAAATTCCGAAAGCTGTAAGTGAAAAATGAAAACCTCCAGATTTTTATAGAAATTTTTGGATACATTCGATTTTCACCATTTTGCAAAAAGGCGCAATTTAAAATTTACAAATATTTGTTATTTATTAACTTCATACAAATTAAGCTTTTATATTTCGGTCATATGCTTTCAGAAAATATATGGTTTTTGGGGGTCTTTCACAAATTCTGAAAGCTGTAAGGGAAAAATTAAAACCTTCAGATTTTTAGAGAAATTTGGATATTTACATTTTTGCGTACGTTCGATTTTAACCATTTTGCAAAAAGGCGAAATGTAAAAATTTTAACTTTTTGTTATTTATTAACTCCATACAGGTTAAGCTTTTATATTTAGTATGGATTTAGCAGGAATTTTGTAAAATTTGCTTTGTTTTTATCTGCTAATAATGGTTTTAGTGTATTTTTTTGGCAAATATATTGGTTTGATAAACATTTGCGCAAATACTGCAGAGTCTAAAAAGACAGTAGCACCTTCTTTTTATTTTACTTATCATGTGCTTTCAGAAAATATATGGTTTGGGGGGGGGGGGGGGTCTTTCACAAATTCTAAAAGCTATAAGTGAAAAATATAAAACAAAAGAAAAATTGCAAAAATGGTCTGGCCATCTGAGTGTACAGAATGGAGCACAGGGCCTGGTAGCGAAAGGGTTAAGCATCTCATAAATCAAGAGACATATCCAAACATCCCCACTGTGATTATTATTCCCCAGCATGTATATTAACTGATGATTAAGTGAACACTTACCCTCCCCAAAGCCCCTCATTCATAGAGCAGGTCATAAATATTTGAAGAGGTGATTGACAATCCTTGTCCCCTCACTTCATGAACACAGTCTGCAACAGAGTATGACGCATGCCGTCTACAATGGCCATGTAGCTACTCCTCTTTCTGAAATTGAAGCTACATAGATTATGTAATAAGTGTCTTTGGAAATGTATTTGCAGTCTTTGGTTGTTACAGGATAGTTTCATTTTCATAAAGTTACAATGAAAAATTGTGTCGACCTTGCTGTGAATGTATTCTCCTTGTATCTTGTTGGATCATGAATAAAGCCTTTATGAATTTTATTTCAAATTCCATCGAGCTGCCGGACTTTTACTTCTCTTCCTAAGGTGTTTGACAGTATGTGCAGCGTTTGTCCTGGCACGGACAACGACACCTTATCCTATCACCTGAATTTTTAATGTGAGTTGCAGCATCACACTTTTATTATTTTCAACCTTAAAGTTGCTCCCCACCACTGACATCAATCAAGCTCTATTACTCACCTGTCTACAGTCTTGACAGATCTAATGATATAAAGCCTCTTAATAGGTAGGAATGAGATTCTGTGCTGGGAGAGCTTCCACCAACTGCTGTGTGGCTTCCCACAGTGTAGATCTGCCAGGAGCTTGCACAGGTGAGTAAAAGCCTTGGGGGCGAGAGAGGTCATTCATAGAATAACTTTACAAAAGTAAAGATTTCTAATAATTACAACAGACTGCAAATAAGTCTGTTGGATAAGAGTGTAAAACCAACTTGATTAAGTATATCAAGCCTAAAATCCTTTTTGTCTCTTTCTGGTGTAGCAATATGGACTACAACCATGAAGTACAGTAATCTTCCAGTATTTCCACGTATTGCATGTCCCTCTAGTGCTCAGTGCTATCAAGTGACATCATATTTGTGAGCCAAACAAAAGGGATTGTGGGAGGAGTAGTCCCTCAGACTGATAATGGTTTTGGCATGTTTATGCGCCCTGACTACATATCCCAGGAATCTTCGCTGCCATCAGGGAGATTGCTGGGAGTAGCTATAAAAGAAGTAAAAGTCCTCGCGGAGCTCTCTTCCTCCTGGGCCTGACGTGAGATGGACCTTTCCGTGCACAGAGAGAGGGGATGCGGCCTACCATGCGATATAAAACACTCCAACCTGTACCGGAGGGGCCTAGCTCCGCTTCTTGTCATCTGACATCCCTCCAGCACCACTCCGGTCGCCTGCCAGTCAGTGTACCAAGCTTTACATCGGGAGATTGAGACGGCAGATCCGCTGCATGAGTGTCGCTACACAAGATCCTGTCCTGAAGACATCATATTGGCCTGGTCGTTGGTGAGAGGGCAATCGCCCAACCTTTACCCATCCTTTGTCACGGTTTCATTGGGACACTTTGCAAAGACATCTTTACCTTAGGAATACTTTACTGAACCTATTTGGAACACTGTGCTTAGACATCTTTAGCCTTCTTCACTTCAAGAAACCTGTTGCTTCCCACCACACCTTATCGGATTACATTTAATGAGCTCCTACGTACCGGTAAAGAACATCAGATCTGCAACAGGGACATTACTGCTATTACTGATACAAGGGCCCTAATATCAGTACTTCTAAACCTGATTTCTCTTTAGGGTAACAGTTATAGGCCGGCCAGGTTCCATCTTCTGCAGTGTGTCAGTATAGTCTGTTAGCTGTATTTATCCTTTCAGAGGCTAGCATTATTTCTTTGAGGAAGTGTATATAACCTACTGTTTATCTGTTAATACCTTGTCTTGTGTCATTCGGAGGAATTCCTTTGCTGAGTTGGCACTGTTACCTAAAACTCAGAAGATCTATTACCTCCTCTTTCTGACAATATCCTTTTAACTGGTTCAAGTAAATATTAGTAGAACATAAATACTCGCTGACGTAGAGCGCAGCACGGAGGAAGGGGCCTGATCCAGCGGGCTTTCGAATGCGGCGCCGGCCGTGAAGAGGGAGGACGCCGGAGATCCATGGAGGGTGAGAGGCTCCGCGATCTCCTCCGTTTGCTCCCCGGACTCAGAGGCCGCCGTTAGGAACACCACCAGCATACCAGACAGCCGGGGGATGAGGTATGAAAAACGGCTTGCCTCACCCCACGGCCCGACACCACCGCCGCTGATACACCGCTGACCCCCGCCGCTCTCTCTCCCCCTACTGCTACTGCTCCAGAACATCTGGAGGTTGCAACGGTCTGTGAGTATATCTCTCAAAAAAACCACAGAACGGCCGCTCAGTGATACAAACTACTGGAAGAGGTAAGCAGGAGAGCTTGTAAATTATTACCGGTCTACAACATATAGGGATGCCTAGTCTCCACCAATCCGGCCGTGGAGATATGGAATTTCTTTTTTGTGACTGGGAATTGGAAGTTATCTACATATATCAAACCACAGCTAGTGGGCTGGCACAAATATGTTTTTCTGTCTTACTGAGATCCTGTCCCCTATAGGAGATGCAGATCACTGGACTTATTGATAAGTAAAAAAACGTAAATTATACCTTATGCTATAAGTGAATTTTGTGCACCTATACAAACCGGTTATCTGGAAGGTCCTAAGTAATACCACACAGTGAAATTTGTGATGCTTAAAAATTCTCCTGTGGACTGTTATCCTTTAACCTATATCTTCTAGGAAGCAGACGGTCGGGGCTTCCTTATTTTGTCTTTTTTTGTCTTATATTTACGGATTTAGTATCTATAGGTTTTCAGCAGTGAGATAATACTTTCCCTATCTCCCTCCTCGGCGGGATGTGTAGGCTGATGACTAGAGGTCAGCAAAAATGGAGATACTTGGCTACAAGAGGCGGTGACGGGTGACTTTACTCTGATTGGAGTTATTAGTAGCTACTTCAGCTTGTCTTTTTTCATCAACTCAGGACCTTTATTATACCCAAATTCTGTTAGAGGATAAAATTGCTGTTGTGAGAGAGCGGGTCAGGTACTGAACTCCTGGGCTTGAAAATCTAAGGGCCATGGTCCATACAAAAGGTCTTATTTGCTGAATACCCCACTAAAAAAGTATATATCCATTTAGTTAAACATGTGGATTGGCCCTCCTTATGTACCCCAGTAGTCTAGGCACCTATGGGATTGATGCTATGTGGCCCCAGGTATAGAGGAGTCACAAGGGGTCATACGGTCGGGAGGGACCGTGGTGCAAACAGAAAAGGGGGATTCAGTAAGCATCATTGTTACCTACGTACCCTAAAGTAGGGGAGCCTGGAGGGATACAGGAGCAAAGAAGCAGCCCCAATTGGACGGTTCTTATCTATTGGAGGTCCCGGGCATGCGGTAGGATCCCAAACAGCTGCCCTGTTTTACACCATCTTTCGAGTTGGGCTAGAGAAAGGGAAACCGAATGACTACAAGAGAAAAATTGACGTGCAATTGATCAACCCAAATATTTTCTTTCAGAGTTGGTGACTCAGAAAGACACTGGAGTGAGAGCATACGGGGGCCGGCAGGTGTTAAAGGAGTGTAATGAGAAGAGTTTTTTCTCTATAAGGCTACCAAACAGCGAATAAACTGGGGAAAAGAATAAGAAAGATCCGAAAAGGAAACATGAGTAAAATCTCTAAGAAAGGCCCTCCAAAAACCCCAAAAACTACAGCGTGCACCATAAAACAATATTTAAAATCTGGGACGAGTCCCCACTTGAATAACACTGAGCAGCAACCTAATGCTATGATGGTAGAAGGAAAGGTAAAGAGAAAAAAGCAGAGGAGAGACCCGAACAGTCAGTAAGTGACCATACATTGGAAAGCTAATCTGAAATAAGTAGAGTGGAAGAACAGCAGATGGGAGTTCAATTTCCCACAAAAGGTGAAATGGAGGAAATGCTTCTTAAGATGGAAAATGCGATTAAAGGAGAATTCCATTTACTTAGAGAAGATTTGGGCCACTTATTGACAAGGGTCGAGACGGTAGAGAACAGAGTGGATATCCAGGATCGAGAAATTCATAGGTTAAAGGAGCAGATTAGTACAATCCAACATAATCAAAGGGAAGCACAATATAAAATGGAAGATTTAGAAAACAGGAACAGGAGACAAAACATCAGAATGAAAATGGTACCGGAGAAAAGAGGAGAGGATCTTAGGGAGATTGTGAAAACTATACTAAACCCCCTCCTGGGAAAAGGTGAAGAATACTTTCCGAAAATGGAGAGGGTCCACCGGGTAGGAAAACCGTATGTCACTGAAATAGGCAGACCTCGAGATATCATTGTCAGATTTCGATATTATGAAGAAAAGGCAGTAATATGGTCAAAACTCTACGGAAAAACACCATTGAAATACGAAGACTCTGACATCCAGATATATTCCGATCTGGCACCCAAACCCTAGAAAGGAGAAGGCTGCAAAGACCCCTGCTAGAGTTCTGCGATAAACTGGATATACAAGTCCCAGACCTACCAGGATGGGCTGATAAGGCAGGGATTGGGGCAGTGACTTGAGGGGGGAGAGGGTGGGGGGAGGAGGGAAGCGGCGGTGGGGCATAGAAGCGGGCTGATCGGTAGGAGGTATAGCTGAGGGCCGCAGAGATATGCCCGCTGACCCCCTATACCCCAATGAGCTCGGGCTATGGGAAAGAGAAAGCTGGGGATCAGAGCTTCACCTCACCTGAGATAATAGGAGAAACAAGGCATAATTTAGCATGGCCCCCAACGACTCTGAGACCTTAGATGGGGTCAGGGAGGGATGAGGGTGGATGAGGGGAGGGGGGGAAGGAAGGGATGGAGGGGGGGAGGGGGGGAATATATTGGGAGAGATGGGAAGGAGAAGGGATAGCTCTCACATTGCTGCGATCCTGCTGCCATTTTTTAATAAGAATTGACTTTAGGAATATGACGACTGAAATAAAATGTATATCTTACAACGTAAAGGGACTCAATACACGAAACAAACGATACAAAATTCTGGAAGAATTTAAAAAATACGGGGCAGGTGTCATCTTTCTCCAGGAGACGCACATCTCCCATGTTTCTAACATCAAACTATTTTCCAGTTCTTTCCCAACGTGGTACTATGGGGACACAATCAGGAATAGATCAAGGGGAGTGGCCATAGGTTTTTCAAAAGACATTCATTTTAGTTTGGAAGATAGGTTGGTTGACCCTGAGGGGAGATACCTGTTCCTGAGAGGATCAGTTGGCAGAATAAAATATACCCTAGTCAATATCTACGCCCCCAACCTAAGACCAATCCGATTTGTAAATGGGATTCTATCTAAATTAAGGGAATTCAGGAGGGGTTATGTGATTTTGATGGGAGACTTGAATTTTTGCATGGACGCCGAGCTCGACTGTATGTCTAGTGTACGAGGGACAAATAATGCACAATTAAAAATGTTTAAACAAAAAGTGTTCTCTAGCCAGCTAATTGATATCTGGAGGATACAACACCCCAAAATTATAGACTTTACATTTTTCTCCCCTGTTCACGGGACGTACTCGCGGCTTGATCATATTTTACTAGACCATGGTTTATTGGATAAAGTTTTAGAAACAAACATAGAGATTATTTCGCTGTCTGACCATGCCCCAGTTTAGATGAGGTTAAGTTTCCCGGACCTCCAGGCCCCACTTTACAACTGGAGACTAAACGAGGAACTCTTAGGGGATAGGGAAGTGGTGGCACATATAAAAGGAGAACTAGAACAATATTTCAACAGAAATGATAATGGCGAGGTCCAGGGATCATATATTTGGGACACTCACAAGGCGTATATCAGAGGGATTCTTATAGCAAAGGGAACATGGAAGAAAAAGGAACGACTAAAGAAAACAAAAGATTTGATAGCAGAAATAAACCAAGCCGAGCAGATCCATAAACAGTCCCCTGACCAGAATAAGGAATTATATTTAAAAATAGTATCTAAAAGAGAGGATTTAAAAGATTTAATGGAGCAAGAAGCCAAGCAAACCTATAGTAGAATAGCAAGAGAAAGATATCTATGGGGAAACAAACCGAGTAAACATCTAGCTAAGATCCTACAAAAAAAAAAAAGACAAACTATATTGAAAAAATACAAAATAAGAAAGGAGATGTAAAATATTTATCAAGGGACATAGCAGAATCCTTTAGAGAGTACTATGAGGGAGTTTACTCGGTTGAGCAGAAGGAAAATGGGAAAGGAGACAAAACAAAGAACATTGAGAATTTCCTTCTTAATGCTGGTCTACACAAGCTCCTCATAGAAGATAGTGAGGCATTGGATAGACCATTTACTGAGGACAAAGTCAAAAGGGCTCTGATGTGCTCTCCGTCCGGGAAAAGTCCCGGCCCAGACGGTTTTACAGTACTCTACTATAAAACATTTCAGGAGCTGCTAATCCCCAGGTTGTGCTCTTATTTTAATGGCCTAGGCTCAGAATATAAAATGAGTGAAGATTCCTTAACTGCAAATATTACTGTAATCTTGAAGGAGGGAAAGGATGGATCAGTGTGCTCGAGTTATAGGCCAATCTCGCTCCTTAATGTCGATACAAAGCTATATGCCAAAGTCTTGGCGGAGAGAGTGAAGCGCCACTTGAGCACACTGGTCCATCCCGACTAGGTGGGATTTGTGGCTGGAAGAGAGGGACGGGATAACGGAGTGCACACACTTTTAGTTCTCCAAAAAGTTAGGGAGGCGGGGTCCCCAGGTCTATTCCTGTTAATTGATGCTGAAAAAGCTTTTGACAGGGTAGACTGGGACTCATGCTACTGAGAAGATCAGGTTTAGCGGAATGTATAAATCGTAAGTTAGAGGTACCCTTTATGGTTGTTTGTATCTGTGATGAACATTTCCTCAACCTGTACTTTCTTAGGATGAACATTTTCTCAATATGTACTTTCTTAGGATGTAGACTTTCTCAATATGTTCTAAAGGAAAACTTTCATCAGAATGTTCTTTTGTTCTTGCGGTTATGGTTAGTCATTATACATGTGATGTTCTGTATTACCTTATATGGAGCTGTGTGTCAACAGCCTATGTTTTTGTCATCGGGCGTAGCCCATATATATATATGCAATAAAACATTTTAGACAGCAGATCGGGTCATTCAGGCTCGGAGCTAAATACGGATATCTGTTGTTCTGTATTTTCATTTCCGTATATATATATATATAAGCTTGATAAAGATTGGGAACGGCAATATGAAACTGGTATCAGTGGCCCCTTGGCAAGCCACACCTAACATAATCTGGCGCTCGAACAGCGACTCACCAATGATGCTACAGGGAGCGGACGAACAAAGTTGACAGAACAAAAAGGACGGGCATTCTGGGAACTACAGAGCAAAACTGCGCAGGTAAGAAAAAAGCTTTATTTTTTCTTAAATGCTCTGCACTTCCGATTTATGCCTATCTGTTCCGTCCGCTATTGATCTCCAGGAATTGTGTACCAGCTTCCGTAAGCGGTGGGTTTAGAACTAATACACATTCGGTTTATATTGCTGTCACTATGTATTAAATGTTAAATTGTCCGTTTGTCTGTCTGTGGAGCAAGTGAATGAGCCTTGTCAGTTAGAGATGGTATGAGTTAAAAAGGAGATTGTGTAACCTCACATCTGACTCATAAACTATAGGACGGTTTGAAAGTATAAGCCCTGGCTGCTCCATGAACGAAGGATACGAGAGTACGAGAGTACGAGAGGAATCCCAGATACGGGGGAGGGAGGGAGTAAGACCATCCACTAGATCTCCAAAAAGCCCGGAGGTCTAATTGAGGATCTGGCCACGCAAAAGGCAGTTTCAGAAGGAATATCTAGAAGAGAGATATTCGGTATTCTAGCACCCTAGGGAGGAAGGCACAAGGAACTGGTGTAGGGTCCCCAAAGGAGGTCAGTCTGAAGATCTGGCCATAGTTTTGGGGCATATTGCCAGTATTTCCAATAAGCTACCTAGGCACGGGATTAGAATGGGCCAGAAGCAAACCAAACCCCGTCAAGGAACAGAGGTATGTTCCTATACCATACCACAGGAAATCAGAAACATCTATGGGAAAGAGGGGGCTAGAGATAGAAATATAGATAAGATCTGTCGGAAATTCAAGATAGAAAGGGAGCAGCAGACTTAGACTCAGAAATAAAGGGAAGAAGACATCATGGAGTTAATGCTGTCACCAATTCAGACATAACTTTCCCTCGTAAAAACTTTACCTGTTATTACTGCAATAAGGTTGGACATATTAAGCGATATTGTAGAAAGAGAATAAGTTATGAGAAAGAAAAGACAGCAAAGCAGAAAGTGTTGGAGTTCATGTCTTATATGTTAAATATGTCTAAATATGTTTTATATGGTTTATATATGTTTCATATCATTCGGATGGGATGGTACCGTTGCCTTAACTATAGGTGACAAACTGGAAAAATATAGAAATGTGTAATTTGAGCCAATGTTTAAAAGTAGAGCCCTGAGGGAAGTAAAATCGCCCGCAAATACTCCTCTGTACCCAGAAAGAAATCAAATCAAATAGCATGTGTTTCACAGTGATAAATTTAGCTAAATGCTTTCTTTTCTGTGCCACTAGCGGAATAATGTCAATTATGGTTTGCATTTTATGATATGTGAATGATTTATTGTTATGTTGCCCCAATGAGAAAAATATGTGTAGACAGTACCCTCAATCTTTTACAAGTTTTAGCAATAAAGGGTTGTTAGGGGTTAATGAGAAAAATACAAATGTACAAAGAGGAAGTTTTTTTTTCTCTCTCTGTCACTGAATATCACAGAGCAGAAAGGGCGTAGAGGAAAAAAAAAAATAAAAAGGGAAGTTGCAACCACAAAATTTTAAAGGCTTTAGGTATAGGGTCATATTGTAAGACAGTGGATGCCTCATGCCTCATTGAGGCAACCATTGTATGAATTGTGTAAAAACCGCGTACCTTATGTACTTACTGAAATTTAGCTACCTATTTACCTCTTCAGTCAACAGGTTTGGCAAGGGGGAATAGTGGTGATGATAGTAAAAAAAAAAAAAAAAAAAAAAATGGTACTGATACCCTTCAATCTGAGGGTGTATCTGATCATGATTGCTGGTATCTGACAGCAGCAGGTACACCAGTAAAGCAAAGGAAGGAATAAAAAGAGTCTTAGATAACCTACAAAAAGTCAAAAAGGTGGCCATAATGAAGATAGCGGCACACACGAATGCAAAAACAATTGAAGCAAAAGGAAATACATTTGCAGATTTAACTGCAAAACAAGCAGCTCTGAAGGAAATAAGCTCTGGGACCGTAGCAGCAGTACAGGTAAGTATCCCAGAACCAACATGGCAGAAGCTGAGTAAGTTACAGGAACAAGCAGAGGTGAGCGAAAAGGATAGGTGGGCAAAAATGGGAGCAGCGCCAGACCCTGACCAAGTATGGAGAGGGGGGGACAAGGTCTGTCTACCAGCTTCTCTGTACCTGGCAATGGCGGCAGCAGTTCACCTTCCCACGCATATCAGCTCCAATTCTATATATAGGATTGTGAGCCAGAGATGGCTCGCCCCTGGCTTCAGTAGCATTGCTAGGAACTACTGTGCAGCCTGCCAAATCTGTCTCCTGAATAGCCCAGGACAGAAGGTTAAAACACCCCCCTTTCAGAGACTGCAAATTGATTACATACAAATGCCTAAAAGTGGCCCTTTTGAGTTTGTTCTCGTGTGTATCGATCTGTTTTCCGTTTTAGGCCGAAAGTTACCATGTCAAATCAGCCACAGCAAAGGCTACAGCAAGGAAACTGATCACTGAGTTAATACCTAGGTTTGGTCTTCCTGAAACCATAGAATTAAATTAAGGGAACACATTTCGCAGGAGAAATCATGCAGAATGTGAGGGCAATGTTAGGGGTCTAGCAAGGTTTTCACACCCCTTATCATCCTCAAAGTTCAGGGTCAGTAGAAAGAGTAAATGTAACAATAAAATTAAAAATATAGAAGGCAGAATTGGGGAAACCATGGCCAGAATGTTTTACCTTTGGCTCTGTCTTCCATCCGATACACTCCCACAGGGAGGACAGGACTGTCTCCCTGTGAGATACTTTTTGGGAGTGCACCTAGGTTAGGTTTATATTTTCCACAGAGTATGCAATTGCAATGTGATAAGCTTGACTGCATATGTGATACAATTACAACAGTATCTAACTAAGATCCACAGAGATGTGTATTCTTCCATTCCAGATCCTGACTTTGTAGCAGGTACTTACTTATTAAATCCTGGAGATTGGGTCTATGTAAAGAAACATACTAAAAAGACTTTGGAACCACGGTTTGAAGGACCATACTAAGTGCTGTTGAGCACCCCAACCTCAGTAAAATTGGAAGGAAAGACCACTTGGATCCACGCATCACATTGTAGAAAAAGTCCGGAACAAGCCACAGAATGATAAACTTTTTAGCTATAATAACAGTACTAGAATGTCTTTTAGGATGTATTTATGCTTTCACTCCTGGTATAGATGTGACAACTCATGAGAACAATACAGACCTAACATGGGTAGGCTTTGGGCCTAAGGATGGGACACGATTGTATACTGTAGGAAGTATTGTTGTATCAGGACATGAGAGCCCCTTTTATGTAAAAGATAATGACTATTACCCACGTACACCAGTAGTATTTGTAAAAGCCAGACCACCGGCACTGGTAAACATAACTTTCCATTGGAGGGAAAATTTACCATGGCCTTATAACTACACACCACATAAGTGTCATAAATTAGGTCCATTAGAAACATGGAAAGAAGTTTTTGATAAAACTCAGGCAGTGCTCCGTACCCCACATTCTGAGGAATATGAAAAGAAAACAAAGGGAACAGGTATTAGGCCAGTAAGCGGAGCTGAACCATTCAATCTAATAGGACCCATAGTCACAAATCAATCAGCAACCTACATTTGCGCATCATGGTTTTTTGTAAAATCGAATAACACAGCAGGTGGGTATATACAGTGGGAACATTATGGATTTAGTATAAAGATAGAAGACACCCCACCTCTGGTTTTCAAGTCCTCAGTATCAACCCCTGTCCCCAAGTCCTGTTTAAATATTTCCATATCACAACAGAAAACCAAAGTAAAATTTAACGTTACTTTCCCTAAGTTACCAGATTGTAGATACAAACGAGAATGGTATGACACCATTTTGGGAGCAACAGGAACAGGAATGGGAGTAATGGATGGGATTCAAATGGAAATGATACAAAATAAATGGAAACATGCAGGGGGACACATAGCTGATGGACTGACAATCACAAGTCAATGGTTACCTACAACATTTGAAACACAAATTAGTCAGGTACAGTTAACTAAATACCTTAATGCTATGGTTAATCACACGGTGATAGCCAGCTTGGAGCTATGGAGAAGAGATCAGAAATTTATAGATCTCACTCAGTGTGCTTTCTCTACACTATCCTATCACATACAAGTAAATAGGGCAAGGGAAGAGTTACAGTCAGGGAATTACCATACATGGCTCAAGTATTTTAAGGGTCTAGACTTAGAAAACACCTGGTTCGAGGTAACGGGCAGACAAGTAGAATGTAAGGAACAATGGTGTGTTGGGAGGTTTAACATATATATGGTGGAGGACATAGAGGTAATGTGTAAACTGATAGTAATGCCACTCCTAGTAGGGGAAGATCCGCCTGAATTTTGGTATCCCGAGATTTATGGGCATTATGTAGATACACAGAACAGAACTCATGATCTGAGTCTGTGTACCGAAACTAACAAAGGAATGGTTTGTGGAAGGAGTTCACCAGTCTATGAACCTTGCCTGTTAAAGCACCAGTCCAATATATGTAAGTTCCAAAGAATGCCCGTACACCTAGGGAATCGATTCATGGAAATAGGACCACAACATATTTGTTTGATAACTAATGACAATGACACCATGAGGAGTTTAAATAGAACAGCTCCTTTTGCAGGATGTATAGAAAATGTTGAAGTATTTAAATGGTTAAATGATACTTTTCTTTTTGAATCAGATGCTGATAAAACATTTAATAGGGAATGGGCAGTAGATAACCTCACTGACACCACACCTTTTGTAATATCATTAGAACCCCTATTACAGGTTTTAAAAGAATCGGAAATACTTAGGAAACACATAGAGACACATGAACATACCCTTCAGAACAACCTATTATCCGTAATTATTGATAAGGGAAAGCTTATTCATTTGTCTTCACAAATCAAGGAAGAGACCACCCACCACTGGTATGATGTTTTCAGTGGATGGTCTCCTACTGCAACTAAAATATTCACTTGGATATTTAGTCCTATATTGATACTCATATTTGCTTTTGCTATAATGACAATTATTAATTGTTGCATATATGCTAGAATAAGAAAGAAAGTCAGAAGACTAAAGAGAAGGTTCTCCACGGAATTGTAAATGGGTTGACATCGTCCTCCTCTTCGATTCTCTTCACTTCTGGGATGCTGGTATGGAACTGGGGGATGAGAACTCAGTTCTCCTCTGACAACTCGTGGTCAGGGATAGTACCTGAGGAAGTACTAGCTAGAACCCACTTGTGAGGACCCAGATTTGGGAGAAGGATGATGTCAAAGGGGGAAATGAGAAGATCAGGTTTAGCGGAATGTATAAATCGTAAGTTAGAGGTACCCTTTATGGTTGTTTGTATCTGTGATGAACATTTCCTCAACCTGTACTTTCTTAGGATGAACATTTTCTCAATATGTACTTTCTTAGGATGTAGACTTTCTCAATATGTTCTAAAGG